>VDFB02066781.1:0-64722 GCA_007258455.2 Sequoia sempervirens | reverse complement strand
ATTATTTAATGGGATTGTGCAAAATGACATGTTAGAAGAAATCATGGCACTATACAACAATACTAATGAGGTTGACAAGGCCACCATAGTTGAAGCCATTGTAAAATATAACATAGTTCTTGAAGTTGATACGTGGAATATAGAGAAACAACTACCTGCAAAGTTATGGAATATTTTGATGGAGAGGAAACAAGTAGCTATAGAAGAAGAGGAAAAATTGAAGGCCTATGCATTAGAGAAGATAAGTGCTCCTCTATCTGAGGAAAATAGGGCCACATTGGCCAAACTGTACACTAAAGAGTTGATAATAAAGCAAAGGGTGACAACCCTAATGATAATAGATAAAAATGATCTTGAAAGGCTTTAGAAGGAGACCGTAGATAAGGTTGTGGACTAGCACAAAGGATAGGAATGACTCCTAGAATAAGAAAAAATTCTTGTATGGAAATGCTTGCTCCGGAAGAGAATTTCAAAGATGATGTACAGCTAGATGGTGCTCAAAATGAGCATGAGACCAAAGAAATGGATGCACAAGATAATGTTCTTCCAAATGTGGAAGAGTTTGCAGAAGAAAATGTTGACATTAATAAAAGTGTTGAAGGAGATGCAACTATCGGAGAAGAAACTGCAAAGGAGGATACTTCACAAGAACATCAAAATCCTCCTTGGGTAACTAAAACATAGGTTGAGAGAGTATAAGACCAACCAAAGATTAATATCCCTCAGGATGATACAGAACAAATCACTAGTGATGGAGAAAAAAAAGAAGAAGATGAGAAGAAGGATGAAGATGCCTTCGAAGATGAGGAAAAGAATGAAGGGGAGACACCAGTTAATACTGGTGATAATGAGGAGAAGGAGCTAAAAGAGAAGAATGTAGAGAAATATGTTAAGGAAACTGGTGAATCCTCCGACTCCTCTAGAGATTCTCTAAAAAAAATTTAATATGCAATTGCAATTCCAACTGTTTTTGTTTGTACAATTGTTATAGTTGCTCATGCAGGAAGGGAATGTGGACCTTGCAAAAATCTCACCACTCCACAAGCTTCAACTGGGATATATCTTCCAAGCATCTTCCCAGAAGGAAATCATTGAAATGCATCAGAAGGGTGGAGAACTAATTGAGGAGGCAGTGAAGACCTTGCAAGAGGCTATACCCAGCGCAATAATTGACAATTCACTCTCTGGTATGGAAAATTTGGAATTTTTGATTAATTCATTTAAAGAATACGCCTCAAGACTAAAATAAAAACTTGAAAAATAAATAGATGAGAAGATGAATGAAAAGAGGCTAATGGAGATTATAGAGAAGTGTGAACATGCACACAAAAAAATTCAAGAAAGTATCAAGGATGTATAGGCTTGTGTGGCTGAGGCCAAAGCCTTATTCCAATTTTGTATGAAGTGGCCCGGAGCAACAAAGAGCATTCAAATGAAAATGGACTCAATTGAGTCACAAATAGGCAAAGATTCTAGTGTGTATGATTCGACACAAGACCTAGAAAGAAGCATAAGGTCAGTGATTGAAGACTTACATGAGAAATACTTCCAACTACAAGCACAGAAAGAGAAAATAATTATGCAGTTTGGGAACCTCGGGGACTTGGTGAACTCAAAGTTCAAATTTGTTTCTAGTGCCCTGGTAAGTGCCGATAAAACTAAAAATATCAATCTGATACCTAACACTCTGCAAGAAGGAGAAGAATGCCTAATGGAATTGGAGACACAATGTAGAATGCTTTGCATAGCCAAGAAGATCTAGGATGAAGTCAAACTAGAGTATCAAGCCCACACTGAGAAGCTCCAAGAGTCAACTTCTTTCGGTTGGCATTAATTCTTTATTTATGCACTTTTAGTTTATTGTTTCAAACTCTAATGTACATATGCGGATGGTGTAAAGTGTTTTTGGTGTAATTTTTTTATCTGGTTTTGGTGTATATCTCTCTTAGAGGGAGTTATTTTAGTTTTTCAGCTTGTATATATGAATATATTTGTCAAGGGGAGATCTAGTATGTAAGACTTGACTATTGTATGTGCCCTTTTCCCTTGATGTCAAAGGGGGAGAATTATTTTGGAGATAACTTTGGCTTGTTTCCATCAATGAAAAAGGGGGATATTATTTGAAGAATAAGGAGATGTCATTGATGCATTTACTAGCAACATGAGCATGTGGGATAAGCAAAAGGTATACATTTATGCATTGTGGTGTTGTCATTGATGTCAACATTGTATACCAGTATGAAGACTATGGTGTAGATCAGTTTGGGTGACTTGAATATGTTTGAGGATGATTGTGAAAGAAAATTTTGCAAGAAGGTTTGATCTGAGGTGAAGGAAATAGTTTTGGAAATTGACTAAGTGTCAATTTAGGTGATTCTATGTAGAGGGGATCTAGTATTTGGGTTCACATTGGTCTGTTGATGAAGACATTGGTCTGTTGATGAATATATTGCTCTACACTTCTAACATAATTTTTTTGGTTGATAAAGGAACCTAATTCCATGATTTAATCTTGTTTTTTGTTTCTAGTTTTGGAGTAATGAGTAACAGAAGTTTGGATCGACAATTATAGATACTTTATAGTTCAACACATGTGTGTTGATGAATCCACACTTCTCCGCGGATTGGAATATGACTTTGCAGAGTTGTGAAGTTAGTGACAGGTGTTAGTAGATTCTGTATTCCAAATGGCATAGAGCTTGGAGGTCCGTATGTCCAAACGTGTGTGTACAGTTGGAAAATTTTGTAATTATGTCACTAACATTGTTGACCTAATAAGTTGAGTGTATTGTGGAGAATTAACATGTTTTGATCTATTATGTGGGTGCTATTTTAGGTCCATTCCAACCTATTTTAAATTTTTATAAGGTTTGAATATTGGTGTGAAGCGTGTATGTATGGATCTTGAGCTGACAAGTTACATTTTGTTTATTACGTCTAATTAGCCTAACCTAATTGATATTTTGGGTGAAGCAAATATATAAGAAGGATTATTTTTGGTGTTTTGAGTGTTTTCAGGTGTGATAAGATCTTGTTGATGTGAATTATGTGAATATAGAGTGAATGCAAAGTAGAGTATTAAGTTAGATCAATACGAAGTGTGTAAATTCTATATTTTGAGAGCTTCAATGGAACTGTATTCTAGTATTTTGTAGATGCATTTTGTAACAATTCAAAGCTTGGTTGTGTGCCATAATCTCTTCTATCTCTTATATCTCTCAATTGGTAGTGATTCCACTTGGATAGTGAGTCCACTTGCAGTGAGCACTTCTGCAATATACTATAACCTATTATAATATATTGTGAGCTAATCCTCACTGTGGTTTTTCCTATTTTGGGTTTTCCATGTAAAAATCCTGGTGTTCATGTGTTATGTGATGGTGTTGGATGTTTGCATGCTTTCCTTTATTACTACAAGTTGAATATGTTATGAGTTGAATGGTTAAATGTTTAAATGGTTTAAAATAATTCTGATTCACCCCCTCTCACTATTCCAGGTGTTCAACACAAACTCCTCATCAATCTTGCAAAGCATACATCTATTAAGGATTTGGAGCCCCCCTTTCCTTAGGTTATTCTAGATGAGGATTTTGTTGTGGGCCGTAGTCCACCAAAAGAAATTGATTTTTGGAATAAGGTGTTTGTTCCAAATCTGTTTCCAAAATATACCACAAGTTCCCTACATCAACAACAGTTTGTAAGCCTATTTGACAATAAGGTTTCCTTTTCTTTTTCCAATCTAGAAAAAATCCTCTTCTTCGAGGGATATGGGTATTCTTGTTAAGGAGATAGATTCGTAAAGTAACCTTGCTGAGTGACTTAATCCCTCAGAGTTATAACAATAGTTCACCAGTAATTTCTACTTTTGAGTTCCTTGTTGACTAATAATGTATTCTTCAACATATCTACCAAAGTAGCCAGTAGTAGGTTCCATCAAATCCTTGAAATTGGATTGTTTAAGGGATATCTCAAGTAACTAGGGATCATCCTAGAGCTTGATGTTGCAACCATTACCAAGTTTCCATCTGAGGCTAGTCCCTAGTAGTTGTTTGAATTTGCTGATATTATTCCAAATTAAGGAGTCATTGGGGTGACCATTAGAAAGGCTCCTAATCAATGGAGTATTATTGAGGTACTTAGAATTTATAATAGTGCACCAGTCCTTCATGTTTCTCAACAAATCCTAGCCAACCTTATCAAGGAAAGCTTTGTTAGTAGTTTGGATTTTCAAATACCGAGCCCACCACTAAATTTGGGTAGACAAATAGTATCCCAGCTTAGTAAGGCCAACTTATTCTTCTCCTCAGTATTCAACCAGATAAATTTTCTTTAGATTCTTTCCAGTTTCTCAATTATCTATCATGGGATTTTAAATAGGGATAGGAACTACATCAGGATCCCTTGAAGAGCAGCAACTAGGAGTTGCAACTTACTAGCATGACTCAAAATGGAACCTTTCACCCAACTAATTTTCTCTACATTCTTTTTAACATCGAATTCCAAAAATTAGGGGTGACTTCCTTAATAGTTAGAGGAAGACCTAGATACACAATGGGATGAGGGGTAATCTCATAGCCCAAGATAGCAATAAATTTATCTTGAAGGTTTTGAGAGGTGTTAAAGAAGTAAATAATGCTTTTATTATAGTTTATGCATTGACCAGAGCTGAAAGAATAATTGTCGAGGAAACCCTTCCATTTCCTAGCTTCCACAACTAATTATTTCCCAAAGAGGATTGTGTGATCCACACAATGTTGTATAGGTGAGGGGTCCAAAGAGTTAGCAGGTTTAACACCCTTGATAGTACCTTCATTTAGAAGTTTAAAAATATTGTGGCTTAAAACATCAACAATCATAATGAAAAGCTAAGGAGAAATAGGCTCCCCTTGTCTAATCCCTTTACTAGCCTTGAAGAAACCATAGGGCACCCCAATAACTAGAACAAAGTGCTTGAAAGTGGAAATGCATTCATTAATGAGGTTTATAACCGGTTGATTGAAACCAAACTTAGTAAGAAATTTGAGAAGAAACTTCCAAAAGACTTTATCATATGCTTTAGAGATGTCAAGTTTAAAGTCCATACCAAAAATTTACATATTTCCATAGAATGTAGAATTTCATTAGTGGAGATGGAAACATCTAGAATTTTGCGGTGGAGACAAAATCTTTTTGACAGGGCTAATAATATTTTCTAGGAGGGTTTCAACCAATTGACAAGGATTTTGGAAAAAATTATAGATGGTATTGCATAAGCTAATGGGCTTAAAATCAGCCATTGTTTGTGGGTCAACATTTTTTGGGATAAGAGATATAAAAGTATGGTTCAACTGTTTAAAAAAAAAAAGGATTTGAAGAAGTATTTAGTAGCAAGGAAGACATCTTCTCCCACAACATCCCAAAACTCCTAGGATAAGGCTAGTGGGAAGCCATCGGGCTCAGGGGCTTTGAAAGCCCCTGTGCTAAAAACAACTAAATTGAATCCATCAGGAGTGACAGACTTGAGAATAGTAGCATTATCAATGTTAGTTAAAATGGAGGGGTGTTGTTCAACATATGATCATCCAAGGAAATAGTGGGTGATGGGGGTTAAAGTGTTCCAATAATTTTACCCTTTGTTTTCCTTTTTCCTTCATCTTTTCTGCCATCCTGTCATTATTTGTCACAGGAAGTATAGGTATTCGATGAAATGTAATAGGAAAGTAAAATGATTAAGAAAGTTCCAATGTCAAATGAAATGCTAACTAATTTGTGGTTGACTTGGCAGTAAGTAATCGGAAAGCTGTAGAGATGGCTGAGGATGTGGACAAGGAGTGATCAAGTTGTTTTTGTTCATACTTATTTTTTAGGATAATGCTTGTTAAGATAGTTTTATATTTATGGCTAGCGGCCAATTGTTAGTTTTATCAGACGCATATGTTTTTTTGTTTTATCAAACTTAAATGGTTTGTTGGCCATAGGCCATAAACAAACCATATGGACCTATCAGTGCTTCCTTTAGTATAAATATGTATAAGCCTAAATACTTCAAATATATATATGATAATACAATATTTCCCTACTATTCAAAAATAATTCTTGATTCATCGTATGCATGTATGACTAAGTTAAGTTAAAAGAAAGCGTTAGCATTTCTATCATCAATCAAACAAGGAGGTAGGGCCCACTCCTCGCGTCAATTGGTGATCTGTTTGCAGTTTTAGTGTGGTAATTTGATGTGTGTGATTTGATTTCAAGTTTGTTTCTTTTTTGTACACAAGTTTAATTATTTATAGTCACATGTAATTCAGTTTTTGGTATGTAGATTTGATTATTCATAGTCACATTTAATTCGATTCCAAGATTGGTTTCTTTACTCATTAATGTATTTGTTAATAATTTGAGGATTAAAGATTTGGTTTGTGCATATTGGAATTCATTGTTGATAACACATCATTTCAGAAGTATACTTTATTATTTTGTTATCACACTTTTTGTTACATTTTTTGTTACTGTAATTCCTATTGTAGTTTCAAGCACTCTTCCTATCTCAGTTTCCGCTAGGAAGCAGAAGTAGCAAAATCAAACCTAATTCAAAATTAGAAGTTTACTATGTAATTTTGGTTTTAATAGTTTAAATAAGGATTCAAGAGTTTGTGTTGGATTGAAACAAGAAGATACTGGTTAAAGATAGGATTTTATTCATTGAGAAGTGTGCTTTGATTTTAACTTTAGATTAAAAGGTGTGTTTTAATTCAATTTCAAGATGCATCCATCCCCCCTTATTTCATTAGTTGCAGTCCTTAGGTAGATTGCCACAACACCCTTCACAATTTTATGACTCTTGGATTGAAAATTAAAGGATAAACTGAGGAAATTACCATAAAATACCCAAGGACCAACCTAAACACATGTACCAACTTAATACGGTCACAAGATCAATTTATCTTTAATATCAACCCACAGTTTAATCCAATCAGTGGGATCGATAGAAGGCGCCAAGAAAGACTGTTGAAAGTAGGTAGAGGCTATTAACCCAATTTGAGTTGAGGTAGTTCCTTCAGTCCCAAGGTCATCTTTGAGCTCCTCCATCTAATTCATTTTCCTATGTTTGAGAGCTAAAATATGGAAGGTGGAGTTACAGTCCCCTTCTTTTAACCATTGTATTCTAGACTTTTGTTTCCAAAATAATTCTTCTTTTTTTAGAATATTAGCCTTAATAATTCTTTTTTTTTTAGAAATTTAGCCTTATTAAGGTTTATAAGATTTAGAATTATCTAGCCTTGAAAATGTGTTATTCTAAGGATGTGTCTTTTAGGGAACATAGAGTGTTTTTTTATCCAAGAAAATTAAAGGAAAGATCACACTTTGAGACAAAGGTTAAGAAGTAAGAAGTTGCTTATGTTGAAGAAAAATAGGTTATATTTTAAGATAGAAAGGAAGAAGAAATTTCAAAATTTATCATGTGGATGAGCATATATAGGAACATGTATAACTTCTTACTCTACCATTGAGGAGATTCATTAGACAAAAAAACCTAATAAATAGGTATATCCTAGTAGATTTTTGTTCTATATGTGATTTATCTTGTATTGAAGACAAACATAAATATGTTAGGGAATATCTTTCTTTAGAACACAATATATCTTTAGAAAAAATTCATATAAGAGGAGATGATGACCTTAGACATATGTTCCACCTACAATCTTATGAGTTTGCTTGAGGAAAGAAAACACATTGGTTAAAAAATGGTGTTTAAAAAGAAATTCAAAATAGATGGTAAGTTGGAATTATACAAGGTTAGATTGGTGGAAAAAGGGTACTTCCAAAGAGAGGGATTTTATTTTAGTGAGATATTTTCTCCCATGGCTAAGCTAACCTCTATTAGATTCCTACTTTCTATTGTTGTTTCTTGTGAATTTGAAGAAAATAAAATAGATGTCAATAGTATATTTTTACATGGGTATATTGAAGAGGAAATTTATATGTGATATCTTGATGATATTGTGTCGAGGGGAAAGGAAAATTTGGTTTGTAGGTTAAAATTATCATTGTATGATTTGGAGTAGTCTCTACATATATGGTCTCAAAAGATTAATGATTTTGTATTGAATTTGTGTTTCATTAGAATTTAGAAAAATCATAATGTTTATTTTAAAATTATTGATAATCAGTTGTTAATTATTATATTTTTTATTGATCACATGTTTATTAGAAATATCAAGGTGATGATTATAGAGCTTAAAACTTGTATTTCTAGTGTGTTTGACAATAAGGATTTAGGGGATAAAAAATTTATTTTACTAATGAAAATCAATAAGGATTAGGTTCATAAAAAGCTTTGCCTCAATTAGAATAAGAATGTTGATAATATTTTGTAGTGGTTTGCTATGTAGGATTGTAAACTTGTAAGCATTGTTTTACCTATAAGCACACTTGAGTTTCTTACTAGAGAATTTTTTAGAGTTTTATAGTGAGTATTGATGTAGTAATGTAGTATTGACTGCAAATGCAATGGATTTCCCCTAGGATAATATTCACAAGTTCAATATTAAATAGTTTCACCTTTGGTCATGCCTTGGAACTTCATTCTCTACTATGAAACATGCAAATGAACTCTTTATTTAAGTTTAGAAAAATTTAAGACGCTAAATTCAATTTAGATGTAAATGTGAACCTCTCTAGGACCAATAATGCATTACATGATATTACATTTTGGCATAAAGTTCAAATCCATGGTAGATAAATTGTAATACCTTCCATAAGCAAGTGTCGCAAGGCACAAATTATAATAATGTATGAAATATAAAATTAAACACATAGACATGATTATGAGACTCTTATGATTCAATGGTTAATCTATGGAAATTGAAACAATGGTAACAGGCAATAAGATTATTATACATTGGTTTATGTATTATAATAATTGTTGCAAGAATATGATGACTGTAATAAACAAGAAAAATTGTAAAACATAAACACAAAAATATATTTTGGGTGATGTAAGATTGCTTATAGGCTTAGGACACTCTTTTATCAAGTAAACCTGTTATACATGATTATGTCACAAGGCTATCTCTTACACACACTTAATATACATCATTTTACATGAACATATATTACATGAAATATTATATATCTAGCTCGAGATATATCTCATGTCATCTTTTATGATGTGTTACTCCATGTTTATATCATACACACTACCTAGCACATTGCTCTTTAAAAAAAACACCTTTAGCACATGACTACAATTCTACCATTACTCATCCTCATACTGGGGGTAGTATTTTGTCTCACGTCACACAAGTTTTCATGCTTGTATCATTTGATATACATAATAGGGCTAACACATTTTCATATGTGTCCATTACTTCTTCTCAAATCAATTCCAGAATGATCTATATATGCACTCAAATTGAGAGGATCATATTATTATCTTTACACTTAGTTCTACACAATTTAATGTATACATAGATGGTGGAAGCCATATTGATAATGATTATTTTAGTGGATATATGTTGTCCTTTGGTTATTTTTTACTTTTATATCTCTCACATTTTTTTAGGTTCTTTAAAAGTGTTCAATTCATTCATATTTGATAGATTTTCTCTAATCCTAAAAAAAAAAAATAGATTGAGATAGAAATTTTAGTACATTAAAATAGACACATATTGTACTATTAAATATTAAAAATTGGTCTATAATCTCTCCAATTTATCAAGTACTAATTTTCTTTTCTATACTCATCTTATTTCAACATCTTTGTTGAAAAATTATATAATAATAAAAAACTAAATATTGAATCAACATAAAGATTATATATTAATAGAAAAAATAATCACTAAATCATAAAAAATGACAAAAAAATATTATCCTTAATGATTAAACTTAAATTAATATAACATACACTTACTTTCCTACAATAAATATTTTTATTATTAAAATATAATTATCTAACACAAAGATTACCTACCTTTTGAAAAACTTAAGCTTCTGAAATGGAAATTTAACTACCAAGTTGAAAAAAGAGTAGAAACCTCATCATCTCCAAGACCAAAAATCCATAGATTTCCAAATCAATCAGCTCACATATTTATCAATTAAACCTCCATTATAATTATCCATAGAAATAATGTAGTGTGTAAAATATTATAATAAGTAAAAATAGTAGGTCATAATGAAAGGTTATAAAGTTCCATTCAATGCCCACCTTAAACAACATTTCGTCACTTTCATTTGAAAATTTGGATATACAATTATTTTTGTATACATTTCAAAAGAGATTAGGTGAAAAGTTTGGTAGACTTGTCACACGGGCAATGCCTATCCACATTTGATTGTATTTATTTAATTTTTTAAGACTTTCAAGTGAACTATGATATTAAAAAATATTTTAAAAGACAAATAGTTTGCGGATAATTATGAATATATATTGTCCATGATATTAAAAAAATATTTTAAAAGAAAAATAGTAAGTGGATAATTATGATGAAAATTTTAATTGTTAACTTTAACTTTTGGCTTCTTTTATATGTTTCCTTAAATTAAATCTCAATGGGTGGCTTGGAGTCATATACGTGTTGTGGGTGTTGGATGGTGATATGTGATTCCAAGGGGCATTTTATAAAAGGGTTTCCTTCTTCTTGAGTTTGAAAATGAATTGCATGGTTGAATGAGAGTTAGTTGGGCATGCTCTTTCATTAGTTATGTCATTGGATAGCAATAAACTTCTTCTAGTCAAAGTTGAAAATGAGTTGAAAATGAATTGCATGGTTGAATGAGAGTTAGTTGGGCATGCTCTTTCATTAGTTATGTCACTGGATTGCAATAAACTTCTAGTCAAAGTTGATTCATGAGTTTTGATCAATGGTTTTTCTCATGGATCATGTCTAAATTCATGACCTTGGAGTTAACGAGTCAAAGATAAATCTTTATATACCATTTTTTCTTGATGTTAGTTTTCTTCATTATTTCCAAGAATACTATAAGGTTGTTGATTTTTTATTGAATTAGGGTGTGATCTAGTAACTATTAGGACATATGGTAGGGCTTGGAAATATTCTTTGACAATGGACATCTACCTAAATGAGTGTGCCAATTTTTTATTTAAGGAATCTTACCCTTATTCTTCTATGTAGAGTGTTGATGCCATTTTATTGTTGGCAATAATTATAGCTCTCTCATACCCTTTTCATGTGTGGCTTTGATTTGGTTCATGCGGTATGGGTTTTATATGTTATGGAGGTTCCTTGGCTTTTTTGTTTATATTTTTCTTTGGTTTGGTTTATGCCATCCTATGAAATTCATTGTAGTGTTACATGGTTCCATTTTATTAGGTATATATTTTTATGATTATTCTAATGAATAATGTGTTTAACTATAATGGATTTTATGAGGTATTTCTTCTATTAGAGGGACAACATTATGGGAGAGGGCATTTCCATAGATTGATAGTGTTGTGGATAGAAATATTATGTATTTGATGTGTTTTCAATTGATCAATTCGTAGGTTCATAGGTATATATTAATATGTCTTTTAGTCATTATGCTTGGTTAATTCATGGTTACAATATTTTATCAAATTGTTATTGATCATAATTTGGGTGATGGCGAACCTTATGATCTTTAAATGAGTTATATTTAGTATACATTGAAGGCTTATGTCTAAAGACATTAGATTTCCATAGTCCATATTGCTAAATAATGTGTTTTTTTGGATTTAATTGTGTGTAATTTGTTTGCATCAACATTTCAAATCACACTTGTCAAAATGGCCCTAAAATAGAGGGAAAGGTTACGAGATTTGATTAGAGAGAAAAAACTAAAAAAGAAATTAAATAAAGGAAGATAAGAGAACAACAAAATTGAGATGAAAAATAGTGAGAAAAAATGTGCTTAAAACCTATGAAAGAGAACTAAATAAACAATTTAATGAATTTTATAATTTCACAAATTTAGATATTATAAATTTATTAAACAAATTATTTTTTTAATAAATTTTTAAAAAGGAAAAATAAAGAAATAAGTATGAATTTGTTTTATATATCTAAGATAAAGAGAAATAAGATATCTTTATTTAAGATATAAAGATATCATAATTTTTTATAATTTTTTATAAAATTATCATTATAAAGATATTTTTAATTTTAATATATATATATATATATATATTTCTGAATAAAGATATCTTAAATCTTTATCACTAATAATAACTTTATAAATTTAAACTTTATTTATAAAGCTACTTAGATATAAAGATTTATTTGTATTTTGAAATATGATTTCTTATAACCTTATATCTTGCACACAAAAAATGTTAGTGATATCTATTTTAAAATTTCAATATATCTTTATATCTTATAATTATAAAGATATTTTTAGTTTACTTTATCTTTCCTAAACAAGGTATATTGAATTTTATAAGTTATAGTTATCGTTTATCTTTTATATGAAATTTAGATATGAATGAATTCTTATAAATAAATTTATAAATGTATGAATTTCAAAGCTAAGCTAATATAAAACTTTAAAATTTAAAAATGAAACTTCTATAACTTCATATATGTAAGATAAAAAGAAGAGAAAAGAAATAACATTTTACAAATACGATGAATTTCAAAACTAATTCATAAGAATTCTTCCACATCTAAATTTCATATAAAAGATAAAATATACTTATCACTTATAGAAGCCAATATATCTTAGTGCATGAAAGATAAAGTGAACTAAACATATCTTTATAATTATAATATAGAAAGGTATATTGAAATTTTAAAATAGACATCATTAACATTTTTGTGTGAAAGATATAAGATTATAAGAGATCATATTTCAAGATATAACTAAATATTTATATCTAAGTAGCTTTATATATAAAGTTTAAATTTATAAACTTACTTTTAAGTTTCTAGTTATTAAGTGATAAAGATTTAATATATCTTTATTCAAAAAGATAAAGATATATATCTTGTATATATCTTAGGCATCTTATATTTGCATATAAATATAATATTATTATATATATATGTATATATACATAAAATTGACCTAGGCCTGCAAACTTTATTTCTTCTTCATATTTCTTCTCAATATAATTTATTTAAATTATGTCCTATAGTCCAAATTCAAACTATTAATTAAATAATTCTCAATTATTTAATTAATTCATATCTTTTATTCCTCTTGACTATTTAAATAAATAAATTACATTTATTTTATTTAAATACGTCACTAATTTCCTATGTCTCTATAATTAAATAAATTCCTAAATTTATTTAATTATTATTTGTCTATTATTTCCTCCTGATTATTTAAATAAATAAACTTTATTTATTTATTTAAATACGTCATTAATTCCTTATTCCTTCTTATAATTTTTTTTTTTTATAATTTATTCAATTATTGTCCACTTTGACTTTTTCTAATTTTAAATAAAATCATTTATTTAAAATTGTCCCACTTTCCTTTTTCTCTCCAAGTAAATAATTTGAAATAATTATTTACTGTCACATGACCTCACCACTTTTGAATTAAATTAATTTTTAATTCAAAAAGTCAACATCACCTCTTGAATCAAATAATTTTAAATCCTAATTTGATTCTCTAGCAACTTCATTTTTTGTGCCCAATATCTTCTTGTCACATGCATTCTTGACCTTTGATTTGATTTTCCTAAAATCAAATCTCAACCCTCCATTTCAAATTCTAACCTTATTCTGCCCTAACCCTAATTGCTAGTTGTCACATGCAATTTCAACCTTTGATCTTAGGGCTTTGTCAAACTTTCAATCTTGACCATTTATCTAAAATTGACCTTTTTATAAAAAGGCAATGCCAACCTCATTTGGGGGACTTTTTATCATCTCCTAACTTCATCACTTCATCATCTCACACTTCATGCTTCAGAATTTAGGCTTCCACACTTCTTCATGCTTGTAGAAATCTGAGTGCAATTGTATTTTAGATCAAATCCTTCAATATTTGCTTAGGGCTTGTCATAGGTCAATAGTTGCTCATCAAAATATGAGGGAAAACATCATTTTACAGCAAATGGAGAAGGGCAATGAAGGTCAATCATGGGGGGCTTGAAGATTTTTGGTGAAATTATTCCTTTCTTTATGCTATTTTCCTCCTTTGTACTTCATTTTTAGCTAGGGTTTTGATTATGCATCTTATTTCATGCTAACCTAGATTTTTACCTTAGTTACATTGGTGAACCGGACAACTGATTTTTAGCTCAATATTTTGACAAATTTTGAGGAATTTTGGAGTTAGATCTTTTTTGTTGCAAGTTTTATTTTTTGTTGTAGGTTTCACATCATTTTGGGGACAAAACCCTAGTTTTCAAAGATTCGACCATATCTCTCAAACGGCTACATATATTTTCACAAAACAATTTCTACAAGTTGGGGAAAATATCAAGAGCTTCTAGTCCAAAAATCAGATTTTTTGGAGTTGTTTTTATTTTTTAAAATTTTGATGAAAAATCAATTTTGAGAGAAGATTAAATTTTTGATATTTTACATTTTGTAAATACCTTTGAATTATAGTAGGGGTCTATTCTTTATGTTTTAAAATTGGATGAAAAATAATTAGAAAAAAATAGATCTTTAAAATTAGGGTTTTACAAATATTTGCTTATATATCACAAAATGGTTGTAGATATTTTCACAACAATTTTCTACAGATTTAGGGATGATGTCAGGCGTCTTCAACCAAAAATTAAGAATTTTGGACTTGTTTTGAATTTTTACATTTTTAATGTTTTTCAGAAAAAATTAATGTTGGGTGCAAAACAACAAATTTTTTAGATTTCTTTACATTTTTGGAAAGTTCTAGAAATTTCAATAATGGTTTGTTCTTTGTGTTTTTATTTTTAATGAATTTTTTTTTCAAAAATCATATTTGTCTTAACTAGCTAACCCTCTAATATTAGTGATTAATTATCTTGTTAGGGTTTTGGCTTTGTTGTTGGTTTTGTGAATGTGCAGAATAAATAAATACTTCAAAGGAAAATTGGATCAAGTGGACAAAAAATTGGAGCTAAATAAAGTCTAGGTGCACACATTCCATCTTTCATCTCTAATCATTGCTTGTCAACACACTTCAATTTGGGGCTTAAAAGGAACAACTTGTTTGATCACACATTTGGATTTTTGGGGTCTAAAATCAATCTTATTTGTTGTCACATCATTGAAGTTTGTCTTAAAAAGAACCATTGTCTTTCATCACACATTTTGGCTTTGGGTTACAAAGAACAAGTGCTTCCATTATTTGCTTACACATATTTCATTTCTAAAGGGAAATTAACAACTATGAGTGTGAATCAAGTGTGTGTGTCCTCAAAACACCTCACTTGGTTCACTTTTGTCATACCCTTCTTAGGAAGCCTGCTTGGAGCACACACCCCTCCAAGGGACGACCTCAATCCAGGTGTGAATCCAAAGACATGCCTCTTTGGGAGTTGAAATATTGTCACTCTTGGCTAAGCCCCAAAGAACTTTATACCTTTAGGAAGTGAAGGTGAAGGGTGGGTTACCCCTTTCTCTTGACTATGTGGTAGAATTTTGCTTTCAAATTATACCTAGTCAACCTCGTGCAAACTAGCTTGAAACCTAATTGGCCATACCCCACTTGACTAGTCATAGGGCTTGTTGATGTGTCTTCCACATGTGCTTGTTTACTAATCATCATTACATTCTTCAAATTTCAAAATTCAAACTTGCTTATGTATCTTGTGTGAGTGATTCATGTGTGTACATGTGTGATCATTCATTTAAACATTTCCAAATCAAGCTAAACACCAAACACATAAAGAAAATTCACTCTACATATTCTTCCAACACATTCATATCCAAACACTTTCATCCTAATCACCCTTATTAGCCACATCATATCCACTTCATCCTAATTGTATCCTAGTCATTATCCCTCATCATTCCACCTTGTCCTAATCACATCCTACTCATCATTCATTCATCCTAGTCATCATCATAATCAATCCAATTCATACAATCATGTCATTCCTAATCATATTCAAGTCATCCCAATCCAATCCAAATCATATCCTTGTCATTATACATCATATCCTAATCATCCTAGTCATCGTCCTAATCAATCAAGTCACCCAATCTTGTCATTCCACATCATTCCTAAGCATTATATCCAAATCTTTATCCTAATCATTATTTCACATTGATCTCATCCTACCCATTCCTAATCATAGTCCAATCATATCTTCATAATTCAACTTTCATTCTAACCATCAACCCTGATCATTCCTAATCATCCAATATTATCATCTCAACATCATCACTAACCTAGTCCTAGTCAATCAACACTTTTCAAAATGGCCCTAATCATAAACAAGCCCAAGATCATAATTCAAGGAGGCCCTCCCCAAAGTTCAAATAATGAAACAAAACCAAAACCTAAAATCACACTCAAGCGGCTCCTCCTACCACCTCTAATAATGACATGAACTATGTTACATACCTTGGGGAACGAATCGACATGCAAAAAATTAAACACATGTGTGGCACCATGCCCACATTCAAAAACAAAGTCCTAGCTTCCCAACTTCAAAACCTCCTTCAAACACTTCACCAGATACCCCAACCCCTAGACCACCAAACCATACAAAGACTTCAAACCCTCTTCCAAAATTTTCAGCAAATTAAATCACCTCAAATCCAACACCTCCTAGCTCAATCCAATCAATTCATTTCCACTTGTCAAGTCCAACAACCACAACATCATCCCCTATCCATTCATTATCAACCAATGCCACCTCAACCTTATGTGTCATCCCCTTCCACCTCATACCAATCTAATCCATCCACTTCTTCACATGTCAATACCACATCACAACAAACACATGTGAACTTAAGTTCTACCTTGCAACAAGGTCAAAATTCATCATGTTCTAATGCAACCATTGACAAGGGGAACACTAATATAGGTCATGCACCCTATAAGTATATCATACCACTATCCAATCAAAATCCTATCCTAAAGCCACCATGTCCTATTCCTAATCCAATGGTCCCTACACTTTCCAACCCATTAACCTTTTAATTACCCTTACCATCCTCTAATCCAATTGAAAATACATCAAATCCACATCCTCAGTACAAACATTACAAAAGTAAACATGTGGAGTTTCCCAAATCCACCAACCCACTCAATCCATTCACTCCTCCATCCAATCAAAATCAAAACCCTAAGCCAACACCTTCCACCCCTACACCTATAAAGGATGTGACCCAAGGGCTACAAGCAAGGAATCAATTGTCACCATGTCATTCAACACATATACTTGAACATATAAAAGAGTCCTGAAACATCATGCCAAGTCCTTCAAGCCAACCATGTCATCCACAATCCCTTGAGCCAATTCAAGAGTCTCCCCTTGTAAGTCCAAATCACCCTTTGTCATGCTCCTATGTTGTTGACCATCAAGAACATGTCAAGTCTCTCCATGAGAAATCCCCTTCCACCTCCATTCAAATAAGTTATGAGGTATGTCAAGAGCACAATCCTAAAGATGAGGAAACATTACCCCCTCATCCACATAAATATCAACACCATTCTAATGATTCCATTCATAACACACCTAATCCTATTCATGATCAAGCTCCCATATTTGATCAAGATCCCTTTTATGATCAAGAAGACCATAATGATCCTCTTATCCAACTTTATGCATTCCATGGTCAAGAGCTTTCCACCTCATCTATCCAAGATGCACAAACATCCACTTCCCATGATGAGACAAGTGGCTCCCAAGCAAACATAGGAGATCAAACCATTACCTTAGATCTTAATGAACACAATACCAATCAAGATCCTAATACATCCACCATCACCCCTATTTCAAAACCATCATCAAATCCACTTGGCTTATCCACTTTCATTCATGATTGTTCCTCCTTAGGACATCAACAACCATTTTCCATCACTTCACCTACTTCGTCCAATAATCAACTCAAATCTAGTTCCCAAACCTAGTCCTATAGTCAATCACATGTTCCAAAAAATGAATTATCAAGGAAAAGGCTTAGGCCTTCTTGAACAAGGAATCTTGGAGCTTATACATGTCAAAGTCCCTCCTCCACACTCATATGGCCTTGGATACACACCCCAAGGTCAACAACCTAACGATGTTGGTACTTCCTCCATCCATCCTAAGTCCACTTTCCACCACAAGCCTTATCATATTCCCAAAACATACATTGCCATTCCACCTCCATTATCCTACAAGTGTCAAAAGCATGCGACCATACACCTTCCACCATCCAATTTACCCCCACTTCTTCCAACTCCACTTATCCCTCCATCCACTTTGCCACCATTTCTTCCAACACATAATATCCCAATCATTCATAAATACCCTAAATATCCTAGTCATAACCAACAAATGCACACATTGTGTAAACATAAATCTTCCACTCATTCCATCCACCCCATGGGATTCAAAAATAAACATTTGGATTCCTCCTTTCATAATGCCAAAAATCTTAAGGGTCCTAGTCCCTTAGGGTACAAATGCAAGAAACCAAATAAAAATACATTAAAAAATCCACCCAAACCCATACCTTTGAAAGCAAAGTCAAAAACTAAAATGATATGGGTCCCTAAACAAAAACACAAGTCAAATGAGGCATCCACCTCTCAAAAATCCCAACCATCCTACTCGTCCCTTCAAAAATGTCATTCCATACAAAAATATCAAATTCCTCCATCCCACATGAAAAGAAAAAATCATAAAAACACTAAGTCTATGTGGGTCCCTAAATGCTTACGTCATCCATCCACTAAGCAAACATCACCATAGCTTCCTACAACACCATCCACTCAAAAGATTCAATTTTTTTCATAGTGTGTGCATTCGTTGGTCATGATTCCTTTCCATACCTCCACCACCCCATCATTCAACTATTTTCCTACATGTTTCACTCACCCTATCCCTATGGTCCATGCTTTTGCATAAACATTTCACCCATCTTCCTTGCATTAGTCCTACATAATCCACTTTTGGTCCTACATAATCCATTATCACACCTATCATAATCCACTATCTACCTAACCCATCTCACTCTCACACAATCACCCTACCAACATCAATGAGCATAATGACTTGACATGATCCATGTGATGACATTACACTCTAATGTGACTATCACCTATCATGGAACTAGATGCTTATGTGCCTCTCGTCCATATTCCACCTCTTCTATTCAAAAAAGTAAAAAAGAAAAAAGAAAAAGTAAAGAGGAATCCCTTCATCCAAAGGCAAAAACCTAGTAAATAGGAACCATGGATAAGTATCATGATGAAAAATGGCAAATAGGTGTCATGTGTAGATTTATTTTCTATGAAACTTACACTTGGGGGAAAAATGTCTCATCCAACCTATCATTTTCATCCTATCATTCCCTATCACATCCTACCATTTCCATGCCATCTTACCATCCTTACCCACACTTACATAAACCTATCAGGTCCATTCATCCTCTCTTCCTCCTTTTGATCTTGATAAAGATTGGGGGAAAAAATGTTGACACATGTTTTGGATGTCTCTTGGCATACCTTATCCCTTCCAAGCAACCCCTTCATTATCCATCTTATCATCCTATTATCCTAAGCTTTGTCATGTCAAATCATAACTACAATGTGGCATGTTATTCCTATGTGACAGTCCTTGAGATCTCATCCTTGCTCTCTTATGCATACATCCATTCCATCCGTTATCGCCTATCTATCCTACATCCACCTAGACTTGGTCCCCCCCCTTGTCATTGGTATCTAGCACAAAGGCTACACAAATTTTCATCCATTGACATTCCAAAACATCTAAAAAAAAATACAAAACAAAAAATAGTAAAAAGTCCTGAAAAAAATCCAAAAAACTCAAAACATGTCCAAAACACAAAAACATCCAAATAACACTCAAAAATCCCAAAAAAAAAGTCAAAGTCAGTCATGTCATTCAATCCATGTCATTGTCAAACTATGTTGCCTCTATGACTAAACGTAGGCAAGGCCATCTGTTGATGAGCCCCCGAGGCCACCTAAGTTGGCCCTTTAGGGTTTATCGCATCAGTTACAATAAATCATACATTATCCACAAAGACACAAATAGTCATCAAAAAATCCAACAAGTCATGTATCAATAAGACAACAAGCCAATGACGTCACTTAGTCAAACCAAATGAACTGCAAAACAGTCAAATCGTCAACCAATCAACTTATGTCTTATACAAGATGTGTCCTTCCTGAAACCAGACATTGTCATTTAGTCAAACCTCGTCATTTGCCATATACAGGTGGTCACATGGTTGAAACCAAACTCGACATCTTATACGACATGTCTCTTTCTTGAAACCAGACTTTGTCAAATGCTCAACCCATCAATCCTCTAGTCAATTAATCGTCAAATAAATCAAATTTTGGCAAACATTCTAACTGGTTGTTGACATTTTGGCTTGTCTTGTCTTATCTTTCTTTTGGAATTTGTCTATGAGTCAGGTTACTAGTTCCTAGAGGATGTCCCATGAAGGATTTAGAGGAGGGATGATGTCTCTTGACTCTTTTCTTTGACTGTTTTCTGTGGATTGTCTTGGAAAAAAGACTGGGGCAATTTTTTCCCTTAGTATGAGCTAGGACATTCCTTGTCTGCGACTGTTTGTTTTGCAAGTGGATGACCTTGCACACCTTGGTCTATGCCATATCATGGTGTTTGTTTTCTATTCATCACATTTTACCACCCAATGATGATTATGCAACACCTATTTGTACTTTGGAAAAATATTGAAGGTTTCTTTCTCGTCCCTCCCACCATCCATGTCTTCCACGCTAACATTTCTTCTATTCCTTTATCCTCTCATCCTCTCACCCATTTCGATAGAACACTCGTATTCTCTAAACTCGACTATCCTCTTGAGGGGGCATACTGCTACCTCCTTGTCATTCTTCCTCATCCTATTTTTCACTGAGGCATATCCTGAACTAATTTTTTCTTTGTCACAATGCGATAAACTGCATTATGACAAAGAGGGGAAAAATGTAGACACATAAAATTGACCTAGGCCTGCAAACTTTATTTCTTCTCCATATTTCTTCTCAACATAATTTATTTAAATTATGTCCTATAGTCCAAATTCAAACTATTAATTAAATAATTCTCAATTATTTAATTAATTCATATCTTTTATTCCTCTTGACTATTTAAATAAATAAATTACATTTATTTTATTTAAATACGTCACTAATTTCCTATGTCTCTCTATAATTAAATAAATTCCTAAATTTATTTAATTATTATTTGTCTATTATTTCCTCCTGATTATTTAAATACGTCATTAATTCCTTATTCCTCCTTATAATTAAATAAATTTTTATAATTTATTCAATTATTGTCCACTTTGGCTTTTTCTAATTTTAAATAAAATCATTTATTTAAAATTGTCCCACTTTCCTTTTTCTCTCCAAGTAAATAACTTGAAATAATTATTTACTATCACATGTCCCCACCACTTTTGAATTAAATTAATTTTTAATTCAAAAGGTCAACATCACCTCTTGAATCAAATAATTTTAAATTCTTATTTGATTATCTAGCAACTTCATTTTATGTGCCCAATATCTTCTTGTCACATGCATTCTTGACCTTTGATTTGATTTTCCTAAAATCAAATCTCAGCCCTCCATTTCAAATTCTAACCTAATTTTTCCCTAACCCTAATTGCTAGTTGTCACATGCAATTTCAGCCTTTGATCTTAGGGATTTGTCAAACTTTCAATCTTGACCATTTATCCAAAATTGACATTTTTATAAAAAGGAAATGTCAACCTCATTTGGGGGACTTTTTTATCATCTCCTAACTTCATCACTTCATCATCTCACACTTCATGCTTCATAATTTAGGCTTCCACACTTCTTAATGCTTATAGAAATCTAAGTACACTTGCATTTTAGATCAAATCCTTGAATGTTTGCTTAGGGCTTGTCATAGGTCAATAGTTTCTCATCAAAATCTGAGGGCAAACATCATTTACAACAAATGGAGAAGGGAAATGAAGGTCAATCATGGAGGACTTGAAGACTTTGGTGAAATTATTGCTTTCTTTATGCTATTTTCCTCCTTTGTGCTTCATTGTTTAGCTAGGGTTTTGATTATGCATCTTATTTCATGCTAACCTAGATTTTTACCTTAGTTACAATCATATATATATATATATATATATATATATATATATATATATATATATATATATATATATATATATTTGAGATCAAATCCTTGAATGTTTGCTTAGGGCTTGTCATAGGTCAATAGTTTCTCATCAAAATCTGAGGGAAAACATCATTTTACAACAAATGGTGAAGGGAAATGAAGGTCAATCATGGAGGGCTTGAAGACTTTTGGTGAAATTCTTTCTTTCTTTATGCTATTTTCCTCCTTTGTGCTTCATAAAAAATTAAGATATCTTTATATCTTAAATAAAGATATCTTATATCTCTTTATCTTAGTATATAATGATATCTAAATATATAAATGTTAAACAAATTTATAAAATTATCTTTATTTTTCTTTTTCTTTTCTAATTTTTTTTATTTTTATTTTATTTTTATAATATTTAAATTTGTGAAATTATAAAATTATCATTAATTTTTTTATTTAGTTCCCTTTCGTATGCTTTTAAGCACATTTATCTCACTATTTTTTCATCTCAATTTTTATTGTTGTTCTCTTATCTTCCTTTATTTAATATATTTCTTAGTTTTTTTCCCATTCCAATCTTGAATCTCATGCAAGCTCTTCCTATTTCTTCTCTTTATATTATGTCTTAGTATGCAATCACCTATTTTCACCCTCATCTCTATTTTATTCTGATGATGGATCACAAAGTGTGATCCAAAATGTTGATGCAAATAAATTACACATAGTTAAATCTAGAAAAAGTACATTGTTTGGGTTATGTAACATCCACCCATTGAACAATGGAAAACCCTAGGATGCAACATACCTTTAGGATAACTATGCAACCCTAGGATGGCTTCAAGTGGGAGATGTAATGACTCTAGTTTTTGGAATTCCTTAGAGGTTACAGAGGATAGCAAGGAAGAGTCGGATGACAATGGCAATGGACTTTGTGGGCGCTGGTGGCCTCTGGTCGGTTCTATTGTACGGTTCCCTATTGGTCATTAGGATTGCTATTTTGTTGGGGATGCTTTTTCACCCTTCGTCATTGACTTGGCTCTTGTGTCGAGTGCCTGGGGCTTGGGCTCTCCTTCCTTGTGGTTCATTGGCTATGATCAGGCTTCCATGTGAATAGTGGGTAGAGCTTTGTTCCCTCACTCTATTGTTGGCTTCCCATTTGGGTGTGCATGTTACTGCTTAACCCATCTATTCTTGCCCTCGCTGTGCAACTAGGGATTTTTATTCAAATTCCTCCATGGGGTTGTGGCGTGAGTGATATTTTATTTTTTCATCATTTCAGCTTTGTTGGGGAAATCTGTGCTACTCTTCTTTGTAGAAGTCTAGTTCTTGCCCCTCGTTTCCTTTGTTTGGTATTTGGATTCATGGTGATGGTAGTTTTGGGTTGGCTCTATTTTTGTGAGTTGTTCTACTATTTGTGGGTGTTGGAGTTGGTCTCCTTGGATTTCATAGACACGGTAGTGGTTCTATGTTTGGTCTTAGGGTTTTCTTAGGAGCTCTCTACTTTTGTTGGAGCTTCAAACTTTTTTTCTTTCTCAACCTTGATGGTTTGGGGTTTGTTGTTTTATTGTGCTTCCTTGCCTAATGTGGGGTTTGCATTGGTTTCTGCTAGGTCTCTTACTAATGCTAATTTGACGAGTTGGTGCTCCAGTTATGTGAAGCTGCAAGTTGTTGACCTCCTTTTGCTAAGGTGCTTTATGGGAACCCTCTTGAAAGCTTTGTGTTTCCTTTGGTGGTTGTGGAGACCCTGCCTTATTTCATTGTGGTAGGGTTTGTGCTTCAGGAAGGATTCCAAGTTGATGAAAGTGGTTGTATTGGTGCTTATGATGGAGTGGGAGAGGAGGCTCTTTCTTGTGTTGGTGTTGCTTGTCTCTCTCTATGGTACCTGCTATTGCGGCGTGGTTTGCATAGACTTTATTCAGTTGTGGATGGATGTGGGCTTCCTATTTTTGGGGGTTCCCTTGGGTTGTTGGTTGCCCCTTGTGATGGATGGTGCTTCATCTGTGGAAGGAGTTGTTGGCTTTATGGTGTATTGGACTATTTATGATGTGGGTTGGTAAGCTATTCTTGTCCTTCCTACTATTTCTTCTGCTTGGATTCCTTGGGAGGAGGTGTTTTCCTATTCTACCAGAGTTATTGCTTGCTACCTTTTTCTACAATCGTTGTATTCAATAGAGGTGAATATTGCTCCTATCAAGGTGGAGTCCTCTCCTATTGAGGTGGAGATGGAGGTTGTAGGTTTGGTGGTAAGTGTTCCTCTCCTTTTCTGGTTTCTATTAAGGTGGAGTGTGCTTGCTCTGGAGGGTGGTTTCTTGGGTAGTTCTAGTCCCCACTTCTTCCTCTCCTATAGAGGGGAGCCCCTTCCTTTTGAGGTGGTTTCGGGGTTGGTGTCTAGTTGATTGGTGCATTTGGATGAATGTTCCTCTGCTGCAAGCAATAATTCTTACCCCTTTGGTGAGAATATGTTAGGATCTATCTTGTCTAATTTGAGTGGAAGGTCTGTTGTTGTTTAGTTGTTGCAAGTGTTTTATGGCCATTGGTGTAGAAGGTTTGTTGTTGTCTTGTTGTCGTAGGTTGTTTGTGTTGGGTTTGTTGTTTGGGAGTTGGTGCTTCCTTCTCTCAATCTAGTCCTCCTTGCTTGATTTTTGTTAGGCTCAGTTATGAGTGGGAGTTCTGTTGCGGTTCGGTTGTTGCAGGTGGTTAGTGGCCTGGTTGGGTCAAGCAAGTCTTTTGGTGGGAATCTATTAGACTCAGTTCTAAGTAGAAGTTTTGTTGTGGTCCATCTATTGTAGGTGGTTTGTGGCTTGGTTGTTTTAGGAAAATGGTTTGGGCTTGTTGTTTTGGGTACTAGAATGGGTTGGTTTCTGTTTGGCTCAGTTTTACCTAATCTGAGTAGGAGCTCTGCTACAGTCTAGCTGTTGCAGGTGTTTCATTGCCTGGTTGATCCAGGAGTTTTGTTGGGCCCTCAGTATTGTGTTTTGGGTGTAAGTTTTTTGGCTAAAGACCTTTGATGTTCCTATGGCTTTAACTTAGGATTGTTGGTTGTTCTAAGTGTTCTTTTCCCCTGGTATTTGGTGGCAGGGTGGGCTATTAGTATGTGGTGCATTTGCGATGTTCCCGCTGGTTATGCTTTTCTACTTGTCTCTTTTTAGCCCTTTGGACTCTTCGTGTAAAGGGTAAAACACCTTGTAAATGTTGCTTATCTTATCAAAAACATCCACCCATTTGTTTCTTTGAGATGTATTGGTTTTGGCATTATGTTCCAACTATGTATCAAGGGATTCATAGGTAGTGATTTTTCTTGTTGCATTGAGTGCTTATAATTGTTTTATCTTCTCAATTTTTATTGATAGCCTTGCTTGTGACTATTGTGCTTGTGTTGTATGGTGTGTTTGGATCACCCACATGTTTTGAGATTGTATTCCTCAACATGTCAATTGTTGGTGTTTTTGTTGCATTGAGATGCATGTATGAAAGTGTGTCAAGTTCCTTGTAAGGAATTGATGTATTTTGTTATTGTTATATTCCTTAAGATGCATATTTTATGTTTTAGATGTCTAGTTTATCATAATTTCTTGTTTCATGGATATTTGTATATATATCACGATTTATGGTTTATATGATGTTGAACCCCATTGGATGATTTCATTTGCTTCAACTATTATATATTGAGAAGGTACATTTGACATGTGCATTGAGTGGGTATAGGTACAAGGTTATTTATCCACCTAATTGTGTCGCACAATGGGTGTTGATCATTGATGTCATTTTGGAATAATATGTATGGTACCTACTATTGCACTCAATTAAGTGTAAGACAAGCCCTATTCTCCCTTATAACTTTGGATCTAAATTGGTGGTGATTTTGGATTCCATGTTTTGTGGAGAACCAATAAATGTGTAATTTATATTGTGGTGATTTATTTTTCCATTTTCATGTAATTGTATTTCAAAGATTATCTTTCATGTGAATAGTGTCTAATACATTAGGAATTAGAAAAATTGGAAAAGAAAAGAAAGGGGAAAATTCTATTTAATATATATTAAAAATGATATTTATTTTTATGATTAGTTTGATTGTGGTTGGAAAATGTTTCTTTATGTAAAAAAATCAATATAAAATATATTAATTATCTTGGAAAATAAATGTTACAAACATTTTTAGTCAAAAAAAAAACAACTTAAAATATTTATTTTATTTTATAAATTTTAAATCTTAAAAAGAATAATTATAAATAAAATAAAAAGTGAAAATTGAAAACAAAAAAAGTGAGATAAAAGAAAAGTCTTAGTGATTTTATAAACATGGCTCTCCCTCCCCCCTCTCTCTCAAACCCTCTCCTTATAAATGAAAAAATGGATGGATTTTCTTACTATTGGATTTCTTGGGCTTGGGAACTAGATTGCATTTAAGATGTTGGCATGTAGATTGCAATCTCAATTTTGGAAGAAATTGATAGTTTTATGAATTCACACTTGAGGTAAAATTTTCCATGTATTCATTATTTTTTGAATTCCATGGGTACTTGTATGGAAGCATATTGCCCCCATTTCTATGTATTTTTAATTGATTAAAATTGATGTTTTAAATTTGAAAAAAAAAAAAATTCTGTCTTTATATGGATTTTTTTTCAAAAATCATGAAATGTGAAATTGACTTCAAAATTGTGGTGTTTTTCACTAAGGGTAAATTGCATTTTTTGAAACTTGGATTTTGAAATTTAAAGTTTTCTTGAATGATGGTTTTGAGAATTTCCTTGGTTTTACATTGAAAAATACTTTAGAAAAATTACATTAATGAATGATTCTATATGAATTGAAATGAAAGGAAAGAACCAACATTACTGTTTTTTTAATAGAAAATTTTAAGACAATTTTATTTTTATTCTTATTGTGTATTTTTTCCAACCATTAGCAAAAAAAAATCAATGCTTGATTTAAGTTAGTTTCATTTTGAGTATTTAATCCTTGCAATTAGGCATAGGCATGTTTTCTAAAGTTAAAAGCTTTTATAAAAAGGGCCCCCTTTAATAAAACTTATCTTAGGTTTTATTTGCAACGCCTAAAGTTCACATGCATGATAAGTCCTTTTGAGATATGAAATATTTTAATAAAACTCTTTTATTTCTCAATATACATGCTAAAAGAAAAGAAAAGCCTCACATTGCATGTAAAATTAAAAAGTTAACTTTTTGTTTGGGCACCAAAGGTTGTTGAAAGAGAAAAACAAATATGAAAGAGATCTCTACGTAAAGAGGGAGTCCTAGGGTTTTGTATATGTTGGAAGTGAAGTTTTTAAAGAATGGAGATAGTTTTCATAGGATTGAAGAAGGGGCATGCAGTTCTTGACTCTTCAACCACCTCCCACATTGCCAGTTTTAAGAGGTTAAAGAATTTGCATGAGTTTTCCTTGTGTCAACTACCAGGTATGCCTCTAATCTTCCTATATATTGTGTGAGGGTTTCATTTTTGTTAGAGAGATGCTTATGAATTTTCTATGAGATTTACAAAGAGCATATGAGAACCTTGTATGTGAAACTTTGCAAAAGTTCTTGCTTAGTTTAGGTTTATGGTTCAATTTTTAGATCTCTCATTTTTCGTACTACACAAAACACAGAGCTACATCATAACCTTTGTGAAAATCCTATAGCTACCTCATAGAGTCTTTGAAATTTCAAGGAGCTCGCACCATTATGGTTTTCATGCTAAATACATCTAAGTTCCTTTTAAACCCTACTCATATCTCAAAAGGTTTAGCATTAGTAGTTATAGATTGTCCAAAAGGTTTTCTATCGCAATTTGAAGGGTTGGGAAAAGTTCTTTGAAATACCTACTAAGAATCAATAGAGATATGTAAACCTAACAAGAATTTATTACATGTCATATGTCTATCAAAGAGGATTACATTCTCTAAAGCAAGATAGGACTAGGGTTTTTTTAAGATTCCAAATAGTAAAAAAAGCTCTCCATATAGTCAAGAACTATACCAAACCCTAGTAAAAACTCTTATTGCATCATGAGAAGGATAGGAAATTCAAGGAAATAGGAAAAAGTTTCAATTGGAAATTATGATATGAATTATAGAAAAAAAATGATGTATTTCATGAGAGATGTTGACAATGGTGAAGGACATATATTCTTGCATTATGAATGAAAATTTCAGTGCAAAGAGATGTCAATCAAGGAGCAGATGACCAAGACCTTGTCATATTTTTCATGAGAAGAAAAATTCAAATAAGGAATTGGATTTTTTCTTACCTCCCTCATTTTGGGAACACAAAGTAAAGTGTTTGGAGGATGGTTTTAACTTGTTACCATTGAAAAAAGAAAATTCAAAGAGGACATGATGTGTTGGTGAGGAGAAACAATATATATGAGCATGGAAAAGAAAGCATCATGGAAGTTGATATAATTTTTTATTTATTTGAGAAACCACCAAAAATTTTCAACTCTTGATCATAAAAATGATGGCACAAGCATTAGTAGTCAAGGACATTAGGGAGAGAAAATTTCTTGAACTAAGATTGATGACTTCTCTGCATTGATAAAGACTATCCTCTTTCTAGAAGACTGTGTTACCTCCTATAGCATCGTAAATTGTCACCCACGACAATTTCACACAATGTTTTGATCCCCCCTAAGTAATTGGACCTAATTATACACCTAATTTCCTAATTTATGCATTCAATGGCTCATTTAATCATTTACCGACAAATTGTAAGTAAAAAACCCATGCATTCATCTAATATTTTGTCCCCAACACCTTAAGTCCTACAAAATAGGGTTGGGACATAGTCGCATAGGGCAACTTAGTCCCCATATTTTTCCTCAAAAATTGAATATGTTAGAGTCACCATTTTATTATTTGAATTTCAAATATCGAATGTCGGCTATCAGGATTTTTTTTTGGTAAATTAGAATAATTGTATATAAATACCTAGTCATTTCATCATTTCAAATATATCTAGCAAGAATCAAAAATTATTGGATAAATTATTGTCAAGAGCATTATCAAGCAAGTCTAGAGTAGTATTTTAGAGATTTATTGCAGAAATTCAACATAAAAGAATCATGTCAAAGTTTAAGTGATTTTGTTCATGTTTATGTTTCCATATTATTTGTGAGATCTATCCCTTGTAGGTCTTCAAACAAATCAAGGAAGAAAAAATAAAGCCTTGAGGATATGTGCATGAGTTCAGTCCTTCAAGGAAGCCATTGATGAGTGGTGAGTTGTAGTCCATTGTTGATTCATCATTCATTTTATCATTTAACCTTATCTATCAAAAGGATAGGGATCTCTATCATTAACACTACCGTTATGGAAGTGGAAACACTAACATGGGGTTTGAATGAGGCAAGCCCCTAAATGGCACAACTCTTTCTCTTTGTTTGAATGTGTAGGTTTCATGTCTAAAGAAGATTGGAAGAATATTGAAGGTCAATTTTTCATTTTTATAATCAAACCCTACACCTTGACAACAAATGGAAACTCAGTTACATCAATATCAAACAGTGATCTGAAATTGCGACATAGAGAAACATAAGGCTCTGATCTAGCACTAGAGGACTATGAAATCAAATATGAGGTTCATCTACTGGGACATAGTCACCCAGGGTGGCTTAGTCCTCAAAGATCAGCTTCAATTTTGTATCATACGTGTACAATGTCCTTATCAGTCCATTTATGTAGTCTAAATTTATTTGTGACATACCAAATCTTCTATATTTACATCAAAATAGTTATTTTCATCATTAACCTAGTCAAACCATTGTAATTCATTCCAAAATCCATTCCAAGTTTGTTCAAGGGCAAGTTGACTCACTTTTCAGGTTGTAAGTCAGTCTTATACCTTGTCCAAATCCATCAAACCCCCACCACCTCCATATCTAATTGGTATTTTTGGAAAAGTGCCCAAAACCCTAGAGTAAAATCTTAGGGCTCACACCTTTTTCCACCATTTGATTTTGGTGAACTTGACATGTTAACATTATAAACATTCTTAGATCTAAAGCAAATCATCCTCAATATAGGTTTAGCATTGAATTTTGTTGTATTATTCATTTAGGCATTCATTTTTGCATCATAAAAGTCATAAAATTTAAAAATTTGAATATAATATTGCATCATAGGTTGCAATAGGGTTAATTTCAGTCATCATAGGTTAGATCTACATTCCAATTGCACTTAAAAATATACATTAGGTCATTTAAATTTGACATTAAATTTGAAAATTTTCATTGCATTCATTTAGGCATCTTGCATATAGCTCAAAAGGTTAAAAATTAAATTGTTTTATTTCAAAAAGGAATCAATATCACCACTTTTAGATTTTGGCATCGTAGAATCAGTAAATTGTTGCATCTTGAATCTAGAAATTACATTTACAATTGTCTTATATTGCTTGATCATTTTGAAATTATTGCACACTTGCATTCTTGCATTACATAATCTTAAATTAGGAAAATTTTGGAATAACATTCACTGTCAGATCTATATGCACACAAACCTGATATCCTTACATAGTATTGAACACAGTCAAATTTTAAATTTTGAAAAAATCTCTTCCATACATAGTCTCCCTAGACAACCTAGTCCAAGCTATTTGTGCTCAAATTTTTGTGACAAAACCCTCTCAGAATCCTTTGTCCAAATATTCTATCAATTTTTCAATTCATTGTTATATAAAAGTTTGAACCTCATTAAAATCATCATATTATCATAATGGATATTTTTTTTGGAAAAATATTGATTTCCTTGAATCCTTGGTTGGTGTTTCATGTTGTGTGTTTGGAAATGATCCTAATTTAGCTAATGGAACTCATTCTCCTTCATCACCGAATATATATCTTCTTAATGAAGATATATTGAGGCAAGAAGAGGAAATCATGAGTGACTTCATGAACAATAATTCACCTAACCTTGAATAAAATGTGGTCCTTTAACCCTCAATGAAATGGCCTAATCACCCATATTGATAATCAACACCACCTACCATACCACCACTTGAAATGTTTCCTACATCACATAGGGAAAGTGATCTACAATTCATACCTCAACCAATACACATGGAAGTACCTATTGGTAACAATCATAAGGAAAACATACCACCCAATGATCCTCCATCCTATGAAAAAAAAGTTACAAACACACGTGTTAGCTTGGAACAATGCTATGGCCAAGTCTTTATAATCTTAAGAAGAAAAGGATGTGACATAAAGAATGAACATGAAATCCATCCCCTGTTGGAACAGACACCATTCGAGGATACCAAAGGCATAGGATATCATGGTACTCCACCTTTACATCAAATATTTGTTTCACCAACCAAACTACGTAGAGTTCATGGTCCTAGTAAGAAGGGTGTGCTACATAACTCACATCCTATGTCAAAGAATGAGCAAACCTTAGCTACACTTTTATAGTTGGGGTTAATTAAGTTACCACCCATTCAAGAAATAAGAGATACTAAAAGAAATAAGAACACATAATATTGTGCATATCATAGAACATTTGGGCACAGTACTGATGAATGCCATGTTTTAAAAGAATAAGAATTAGATCCTCACAATGATAGATATGATACAATAATAGAATAAGCCACATTCGCTTTGGTCCTTGCCAATTTGGTAGTTGCAATATCATATAATACTCACTACCATGCATGGGGATATAAAATATGCTTTATACAATCATACTTCATCTTGCAAGGAGCAACATACAATCATCCATTATGGCTCATCCTTGTCCCTATAATTAGGGGGCAAGGGGTTAGGTAGCCTCATGTTAGGTACATTCCTTCTAGCAATGGATCCCTTTGTATCTCCTTAAAACATTAGTGTAGCAAGTACACTAACATTTTAAGTGGGGCATATAGTCCCCTGCTCATTGTTTGCATAAGAAATGGTCCCTTTGTAATGATGATATCATACATCTCCTAGAAATTATGAACTTGTTAATTAAAAATGTGTGGTCTTCTTAGTGAATGCTAGTTTCCCCTTTGTGGTGATGTTAGACTTGATGTCCCCTAAGGGTGTGACTTTTCTTGGCATATGATATTCCCCTTGGTGGTAATGTTATGGCTAGTATTCGCTAAGGTGTGAATTTTTATTCCACGACTTGTCCTATTTTGGTGATGATGTCATGTGTAATATTCCTTGAGGTGTGACCCTTCGTGTATTGAGCAATACTCCATTATCATTTTTGTAAAACACCTTTTGTGGTGGTGTTATATATAACACCCCTTGAGGTTTGGATTTGTCTTTTTTGTCCTCTTGGACATTTTTGCACCTTCTTTGGTGAATTTGGAATTTGTCCTCTTGGACATTTATTGTGCCTTTTGAGGTGAGTTTTTCATTCGTCCCCTAGGATGTTTATTATACCTTCTTAGGTGAGTTTTTCAATTGTACCCTTGGATGTTTAGCATTTATCCTCTTCTAGATGTTTATGCACCTTCTTATGTGAGGCATGTCCATCCCCTTGGATGTTAAAATTTTAGAAAAATGGTCCATGGATTCAACATAACACAGCTTGTTGGTTCATGGGAACCCATCTTAATATGGCCACTGAGCATAACACACCTTGCTGGAAAGTGAAGCCATGCGTTTCATGAGTGTCTTAGAATAATTTAGCTTGCTATACCTTGTGGAACTCATCATATTACATGGACGCCTAGTATAACACATCTTGATAGCCAGTAGATCCATGTAGCTCGTAAGTGATCTGGCATAACACAACTTGCTAGTCCTCATGTGAGAATTCCTTTGTCTACATTTATTTTGTGGATGATGTTTGGTATTTGTGACAAATTTACGATTGAGGTCTTTTTACCTTACTGACTCGAATCCCCTTTAGTACCAACCTTGTGTTTTGTTGTGTGTCTTTTGTGTGTTTTCTTCATGTTTGCATTGTGCTTACTTCATGTTTGTGTTCATTTTTTTGTCATGTATATGTTATATCATTTTTTTCATCATGTACGCTTTGTGTTTTCATCATTTCTGTTTTGTGTTATCTTGTTGCATTACATACATGTGTGTTCCTTTGTGCTTATGCTGGTTTACCATGGGATATTGAACCCTAGGTGCTTGTGCACTCCCCCTAGATCCATAGTCATCTTATCTCTTCAACATTTGGACAATTAGACCCCTCTTGACATATTTTCTACTTTAGTGTGAGTCTAAGTGTAAGTTCATACTCTCACTAAAGTGGGGGAAAATGTAGCATTATAAATTTTCAGCCATGATAATTTCACACTATGTTTTTCTCCCCCTAAGTAATTAGACTTAATTGTACACAAAATTTCCTAATTTATGTATCCCATGGCCCATTTAATCATCTACCAATAAATTGCAAGTAGAAAAGCTATGCATTCATTTAATATTTTGTCCCCAAAACCTTAAGTCCTACAAAATAGGGCTAGGACACAATCACTTAAGGTGACTTAGTCCCCATATTTTTCCTCCAAAATTGAATATGTAAGAGTTGACATTTTATTATTTGAATTTCAAATGTCTAATGTCAACTATCAGGATTTAATTTTTGAGAAATTAGAATAATTGTATATAAATACCTAATCATTTCATCATTTCAAATCTATCTAGCAAGAATTGGAATTATTGGAGAAATTATTGTCAAGAACATTATCAAGCAAGTTAAGAGCAATATTTTAGAGATTTATTGCAACACTTCAACATAAAAGCATCAAGTAAAATTTTATGTGAGTTTTTTCATGTTTATGTTTTCATATTGTTTGTGATATCTAACCCTTGTAGGTCTTCAAGCAAATCAAGTAAGCAAACATCAAGCTTTGAGGATATCTGCATGACTTTAGTACTTCAAGGAAGCCATTAATGATTGGTGAGTTTCATTCTATTGTTTATTCATCATTCATTTTATCATTTAACCTTATCCCTAAAAAGAATAGGGCTCACTATCATTGGCATTTCCATTATGGAAGTGGAAACACTAACACAGGGTTTGACTAAGGCAAGACCCTAAATGACACAACCCTTTCTCTCTCTTTGAATGTGAAAGTTTTAGGTATGAAGAAGATTGGGAGAATCCTAAATTTTAATTGTTCATTGTTGCAATCAAACCCTACACCTTGATAACAAATAAAAACTCAGTTACAATAATATTCGATAGTGCGACATGGAGAAACAAAATGCTCTGATTTGGCCCTAGAGGATTGTGAAATTAGATATGAGATTCATTTAGTAGGATATAGTCCTCTAGGGAAACTTATTCCTTAGAGATCAACTCAAAATTCATATCACAAGTGCATAGTGTCCTACTTGGTCCTTTTTTTTGTAGTCTGAATTTATCTGTGACATAATAGATTTGTTGTATTTCCATCATAATAGTTATTTGCATCATTAACCTAGTCAAATCATTACATTTCATTATAAAATATATTCCAAGTTTGGTCAAGGGAAAGTTGACCCACCTTTTAGGTTGTAGGTTAATATTATACCTTGTCCAAATCCATCAAACCCTCACCACCTCCATATCTAAATGAAATGTTTGGAAAAGTGCCCAAAAATCTAGAGTAAAATCCTAGGGCTCCCACCTTTCCAGACATTTCATCTCCTCAAGATATTTCATTTCCTCTTTGGTATCTTTCATGTAGTATGAAACAAGAAGTAAATGCATTGATTGGTTTGATGATTCAACACAAATAGTGGTGACAAGTGTGTTTCAAGTGATAGATTGTACCCTAAGTAACTATACCCTAAAAAGAGGTCAATAACTCAATCAATATTTAAAGTATAGTTGTTACACAATAGAATAGTCATGACAAGTAGAAGACTATCATAAGGAGAGATAGTTATTTCTAAAGGGGTATATTCCTTGCCTTCAATGAATAGTCCAAGAGAGGAAAAAGAAACCACAATAAATAGATAGGTCTTTAATAAGGATTATCAAGGAAAGTTTTCAAAGAAAGAAAACTATCATCTAAAGAGGAAAGTAGATTTTAGATTAAGATCATAATGTAAGATGGTTAGAACTCAAGAAGGAGAACCATTAATAGTTCAAAAACATGATAAAGATATTTTGGAAATGTGATCAAGGTGAAATAAGGGAAATCAAGGATTTATTACTGTGAATAAGAAAGGATAGTTTCTAACTTGAGAGGTCATATTAAAGGAAAAAATGAAGATACTATGGATAGACCTTAGAATATGAAGAGACAATTCTTTTAAGAAAATAATGGACACAGTATGGTAAATCCATGACACAAAAGACAGTCTACACCAAAGTGATAATCATCAAAAGAAATGTTGTAGTTTAAAGGTGATAGTTTGGAAGATGTGTGATCAAGTGAAGATAGTTATAAAATAACAAGAATGCATAGTCATTGAAAGATTACTATGAAAAAGGTCCATGGGAAAAGGTTACAATCTCATAAAGATAGTCCAAAGTCATAGTAAAAACAAATAAACATGGCAGTCCAATTATAAGGGACAATCTACAGTGAGCATGAAGAAAACTTATATGACACTCTTGTGTGCATGGTTAATGGCCTCACAAATGAGCTATTTAATCACCTAAAAGAGGATAGTCATGATAAATCTCCATGAGATCAAAGGTGGAATGTGCAATGATGAAGTGACAAGGGCAATTTGATACTTATGCAAAGTCCATAAAATAAGGAGCTTATATTCATTAACGTAACAATCACTTCAAACTAAATAGGACAATCTTCAAGTTCTTTGAAAATGAAATGAAAGAGGTTATTAAGATCATGGAAGTGATCTCCAAGGATAAAGGATAGTTTTCAAGAATAATAGGTGGCGGTCAACTGTTGTAAGTTCGAAAAGATTGTCATTGATGATGTTGTTTGGCAACATGAGCATGGAAGGTTCATAACAATGTGTTGCAGTGTTGTCATTGATGTCAACATTGTAATTGATATGAAGATTTTGTTGCAAACCATTTTGATCAATTCTAATAGTTTTTTTGAGGTGTTGAGGAAGACATTTTTGCTAGTTGGTTTGATCTAGTAAAGATAGTTATAATGGGAAATTGACTAAGTGTCAATTATGTGTATACAATGTTACACTCCGTCATTTTTTGGGTCTGCGCCACCCCACAAATAAATATTTCACTCTATGATTCTAACATAATTTTGGTGGATGTTAGATTTATATTATTCCAAGTTTTCATCAGTTTTTGGCAAGTGGTTTGAGAGCTATGAGTAACATAGTTTGACCTCGCAAATTACAGTGGTTTTTTGTATAGTATAATTGTGTGGGAGATTTCACAGTTCTCTACGAATGAGTTTTTGGATTTTCACTTTCGAGGATGAGTTTCTAGATGGAAAGCAAGTATGGATTCCAATTGGCATAGAGTTTGTAGGTCCACATGTTGAGATGTGGATACATAGTAGACGGATTTTTCTTTAGGTCTTATGCAGATCCAACCTAATATGTTTGAAGGTAAGCAAAGGTTAAGTAAGTATTGTGATCTTATACGGGATCAATTATAGGTCCATGTTGACCTATTTTAAGTTGTTTTGATTTTTGAATTGTGGCGCATTATATGTATGAAATGTTTGGAGCCAACAAGTTATATTTTGATTGTTACATCTAATTAGGCCAACCTAATTGATGTTATGTTTGATGCAGATATATAAGTTGGATTGTTTTTGGTGTTGTGATAGAAGATGTATGGTATGCAATTTTGATTAGAGTAGTGTGAAGTTAAATTGTGAAGGTTGAATTGAAGATCAAAGTTGTGCGAATGGAGAGCAAAGCAGAGTGTTGAATCAAAATCAAATAAAGTTTGTATATTGTGCTTCAATGGGACTGTATTCATGCATATGTTAGATGCAATTGTAACAGTTCAAAATAGGTTGTGAGCCATCATATCTCTTCTATATTTTTATTTGTGGATAGTGAGTCAACTTGGATAGTGAGTCCTATTAGAATTGTGAAAAAACACAAACCACAAGCCACAAGATCAAAAAATGAAAAAAGACACCTTCCACGCAAGAGATATGCAAATAAAATATACAATATTCCTCAAACAAGAAAAAGATACATAATGCAAGAGACTATTAAAGATATGAAATCTTGAGAGATAATTACAATGAAGGTGAGTCCTATATAGGAGAAAAACCCTAAATGGTGCTCACTTCAGTTAACAGAAAAGTACTTAGTTAACTAAATAAAGAAATCCTAAGTTAAGCTTAAGTGCATGAGAATAAATTAGACTAATAATAAATTAAAGAGTAATTAATTATTAGCTAATGCATGATTACTATAACACCCCCTCTTAAGATGAACTTAGGGAGTAGCTAAAAATCCTAAAAAAGAATGTATGATGGGTCCCAACAAACAAGGGCTGGTGAGGTACCCATGTGCAAACAAAAGATCTCCCAAAACTAGAGAAAATGAGAAAACCACATTGGGAGAAAACTCATCTCCAAAAGAGAGAAAGGTGAATGAAGGACTGAAAAATCCTCCAAATCAAGGTGTGAAGGACTAAGAAGCCTCCAACTAGAATAATTGTCCTAAAAGAATAAGAACTTGTAGAACATCGCTGAAGCACAAAGAAGTTGTAGAGTGTTGTTGAAATATGATTGATATAGTTTTGAAATGAAGAACCTCCTTTGAAACAAATGATGATCAGGATCAAGATAATGAGAATCTACATGAGTGCCCCCAATGACACTACTTGAATTAGATGGAAAACAAAGGAAAAACATTTGGAAATCAAAGATACAAATATCAAGATTAAGGAGGCTATACTGCATGAGTACCCTCAATGACATTATTTGAATTAGATGGAAAACAAAGGCAAACATCTAGAAGTCGAAGATACATGTGGTACATAAATCTGCATGAGTGACCCCAACGACACTACTCAACATGCAAGATGTAAGTCAACAATATAGGTACCAACTATTATGAAGAAAAATAATCACGAGAGATACAATAATATGCATGAGTGTCACCAATGACACTACTCAAATTTGATGGAAAACAAAGGAAAGCATCTAGAAGTCAAAGATACAAGTTGTACATGAATCTGCATGAGTGACCCTATCGACACTACGCAAGATGCAAGTTGAAAATACAAGTACCCAGTAGTCTCTGATCAAATGATCAAATAAAAATGGAAGGTCGCCTCCAAAAATAGGAATGTAAGAATGTCCATATGATAAATGATCTATCTCACCTCAAATGCATGTAACTAGCCATTGATGTACATTGCATTTGAAAGTACATAGGAACAATAATTAGATGCATAGATCACTCCAATTGTGAAACCAAAGAAGCATTAACACCAACAGTAGAAAGCCCCCCATAATGTTGAAAAGGGAGAGCCATGACAAGTACACTAAAACTGTGTGAAACCAAGAAGTGCATGTTGGAGAAAAAACTTGCAAATAAAAGGGTGTGCAAACTAAGGCACACACACATAAGGTAAGAATATTTGGGATTCATTGTTGTTGTGGAAGGGACACTCACTTAACAAAGGTGTGATAGCAAAATAAAGGAAAACATCAACCCCCCCATGACACTTTATATCATAGTGCAACTACTAAAGGCACAACAGGATGTGCAAAATCCCCAAAAAATATACACCAGAATGACACTTTATCTCAGTGAATCTACAAAAGAAAATGTGCATGAAAAAGATGTCAACAATGCCCAAATAGGATAGAAAACTAGAAATACATATAGAACAGTGAGAAAAGAGTCATCCCACACAAAAAAAAAGTTTCCAAGAGCTAAGACATCCAAGTAATTCACCAAAGTGCAAAAACACCAAAACCTTAGTAAAATTACTTGGACAACAATTTGGAAAAATTGCATGGATTGAATTGAAGAGCTCTAAAAGATAGTTCCAATGCTGCTAGAATCATGAAAAATGGAGAAATTGGTCAAAAGTTACGAGCTCAGGATTGAAAATAACACCTTTGACTTTAATAGGCTATAGAATGCACTAGTAGCAAAATTAAGTGATGAGACCCACACTACTAGAATTTTGGTGGAACCAGCTTTTCGATGATATCTTGTTCATCAAAATTCAACATCATACACAAAAGTTATGGCCAAAAGAAAAAAAATCTCCTGATGGCCAAAGAAGGGGTCAAAGGGGACCAAGCAAGCAGTCTGTATGGTTGATGTCAACATTCGTACACGTGATGTCATGATTATGTCAGTAGGAATATTCGATGAATATTCTCCCCCTAGTTAGAAATTTTTTTGGGTACCCCTAGAAATTGGTCGATGGGATATGCTCCACAATCATCAGGGACAGGTTGTAGTTGCCAGAAAATACCAAAATACTCAACTGCCAAAAAATTTTGCACATTTGCCGAAAAAAATTTGTTCGGCTCTGGAAAAGTGAAATTCGCTAGTTTGATTTTTTTTCGCCAAGCAGTCAAGGTACGACCAGGCATTAAAAGCCCTTGCTGGTAGGTTAAGGGGTTCCTACAAGGTACTATAGGAACTCTTTGAATTAAATGTGCTTGTCCCTTTAAACCTGTGCTATGAATTAAAAAACCACCACCCACTTTATTAAAAAATGCAAATTTATATATATATATATTTTTAAAACTTCTTAAAAAAAGAAATGTATAAAAAATATGTATACGCTTTTTTTTTTTTCGTGCACAAGGCCATACGGACGCTGTTGGGCCATGTATAATTTTTTTTCACCAAATACTCTCGACGCCGAAATAGGGAAAATTTATAGTCAAAATTTGTGGAATCAACTTCCTGAATCCAACGAGGACGTCTGTTTCACAACAAATTGCACTAGAAACATAGCTACCCTCTAGATAAAAAAAAGCAACTGCTTCAAACCATCACAAATCTGACCTTGGGAATGAAAATCAGGCCAAACAAAAGCCAAGTATAACTTTCTTGATAGATTTGAATCCAATGGCAAGGTCCTTTTCATGCCAAAGTGCACCTAAAATCTTCCACCTTCAAAATTTGCAAAAAAGAAAAGGGGATTCAGATCTAAAGCTTGTAACCCTTTTTGAAGAAAAAAATCTCATAAATCAAGAAGGGGTTCACTGAATTGAGACTCTAATACCATGTTAGAATTGTGAAAAAAACACAAACCACAAACCATAGGATCAAACAATGAACAAAGACACTTTCCATGCAAGAGATCTGCAAACAATATATGCAATATTCCTCAAACAAGAAAAAGCTATATAATGCAAGAGACTATCAAAAAATATGAATGCTCGAGAGATAATTATAATGAGGGTTGAGTGCTATATAGGAGAAAAACCCTAAAAGCATAAAAGCACTCCTAATTATAGCTTAATTGCATGAAAATAATTTAAAATAATCAATTAAAGAGTAATTAATTATTAGCTAATGCATGATTACTCTAAAAAGTCCACCTATAGTGAGCACTTATGTAAATATACTATAACCGGTTATAACATATTGTGAGCTAATCCTCACTGTGGTTTTTCCCATTTTGAGTTTTCCACATAAAAATCCTGGTGTTCATGTGTTATGTGATGTTGTGAATGTTTCATGCTTTCTTTCTTCAGTATAGTTGAATATTCTTTAGTAATTGGACTGTTTAATGATTGAATGGTTTAAGGGAATAATGATTCACCCCCTCTCTATATTTTGAGTGTTCAACAATTGGTATCAGAGCTTGGTTCCTTGGAAGGAGATTAACCACTTTTTGAAGGTCTTGGAGGTTGAACACATGGATGATAGAAAGTTTCCTATTCCTTTGAAAGAGATTCCAACAGTTGGATTCATAGAAGAAGATTACATGCTTGATAAAGATGGAAAACTCAAAGTTTCCCTTGAAGATCTTGAAATGATTAAAGATGAAAATAGAGATCTGAAAAAAAACATCAAAGAAGCAAATGAATGCCTCAAAAATTTGAGAGAGAAAATCAAGAAGTTTAGAGAAATGCATAAGGAAGTAAATGAGAAGTTGAGGCAAGCAAATCAATCCATCACTGGTCTGAAAGTGCAAGTTGAAGAAAAGAAAAGAATTTAAGAATGATTGAATGTAATGGTGAAAAGAAAATTAGAAGAATGTACAAGGCTTGAGCAAGAAGTGGTCAATCTGAGATCAAATTTGAAGAAAGAAATAATTTATGAAGACAAATTCAAAATGAGTGCTATAAAGCTTGATGAGATGATTGTAGGATAGAAAGTCTCTAAAAAAAAATATGGATTAGGGTTTGAGATTGGAGAAAGTTCAAAGTTAGATCAAACATCAAATAATGAAGAGATGAGTGAAGATAAGAACAATGGAAAGAAGATTCGAAATCAAAGGAGACCACCGACTAGACAACCAAATGCACAAAGGTACCCATCTTTCAATGGTTTTTGTTACTCTTGTGATAAATTTAGACATAAAGAAATGGAATGTAGAAGCATAATGAATCAGAATGCTCCATCCTTTTTTGGTCAATGCTTTACATGCGAACGATTTAGTCATAGAGCTACTGAGTGCATAAATTAATTCATGAATGTCTATAATAATGGTAGAATGATTCAATCTTTCAATGGATATTGCTATACACATTATGGTTTTGGACACAAAGTTGATCAAAGCAGATCTAGAATGAATGGAAGGAATATTGTTCAGAAGAATGTCATATGCTACAATTGCAACAAACTTGGACATATTGCTAAGTTTTGTAGAAGCAAGAATACAAGGAAGGATAATTCGATAAGGAGGAATGAATTAGTTAAAAAGTTTGATCTGGATGAAGTAAAGAAGGAAGAGATAGAAGTTAAGGAAGAATTTGGACCATCCTCTAGTGAAAATGTTTCCTCTAGAAACTAAGCTAAGAGCTCTGGCTTAGGGGGAGATTTAATGGAAATCTTTTGTCCCCCACTAGAGAATAGGTGTTGATGCCTCAGCATGAAGATATATGATGTAGACTAACATGCTTGATCTATTGGTGAATATTATAGAAGAAAGAATGATGATGCAAAATTTTGTGGAGCTTTAGAAGTTGTATGTGCATACAGATAAAGGGTTTCCAACTTTATGGTTTAAAGCATTCACTGAAAAATTAGGTCAAATTGAAGTATTATAAGTAAATTCACTGTAGAAAATTTAGTTCACAAAATCATTTGAGGAGTAGAGTAGTGAAGAAAGAATTCAAAGTGTTCAAGGCGAATTGAGAATTAGTGCATCGAAACCCTAGTTCTTTAGCGAAGATAAAGGTATTTACAAATCTATTTACCTTAGTTTTTGAAGAACTTGGAAAAGTAGTTTGAATCTATTTTGTAATGGCTACATTGAGGATTATAGAAGTAACAAAAAAACCACACAAAAATTCAAGAAGTATCCCATGAAATCCATAGAAGATGACCCGTTAGGCACATTTTCACACATTCCTTATGGGGTTTTACCAATTGATCATATTAGGATCTATATTCATGGTAGGATAGAAGAATTTTATCATTCTAAGTTAGGGGATTTGTGGATTAATGAGCTTACTAGAGAATTCTTTTCTCTAAAGCTAGAATTTCAAAACCTAGTCATGAATAAAATGGATGTATGGCAAGGTTTCCCTAATTTTTGTTTTGATGACAAATGGGTTAGGATGGAACTTAGCAGAATACATGAAATTTTTTTTGGACTGATATTCCTCACATGATAACTAAAACATCAAACCAATTCCTATGCTAAAATCCATAAATAATGAAGTGGTTATGGAGAAAACAAGTGTATATGGTAATAAGCTCTAGTAGAAAATCCAATTAGAAACCCAACTATAAGATATGGAACAATGATGATTGGCTATAAAATTTATTTCACAAACAAGGACAACTCAGTATCTGCTATGATAATCAATGTGGCATATGATATAGTTGAGAATGGTGTAGACTATGATCTTTGTGAGTTGCTTAGGCAACAATTGATGGATAATTTAAAGAAAAACTAAGGAAACGAAGTATGTGTTCAAGTATGGGACTTTGGTAGTATGTTTAATTTTCTACTTTATAAAGCAGCTACATCCCAGAACTCAAAGTGTGACATGGCTCAATGGTAGACCTATTTCCCATCAAATTAGAGACCATATGTTTGGAATTGGAAATGGGAAGGCACAAGATGATGCTCTTGCTACTTTATTTACAATGTTTCAAAGGAGAATGCATGAAAGGGATAGAATTCCAAGGAATATGGTTGAAAAATATCATAATGACATCACTTTCCTTGTGTCAACTGATGAATGTAAAATAGAAGTAATGGAACTGAGGATAGTATGGATCCCTACACTAGGATATGAGATTAGTGAACATGAAGTTACTAGTTATGTTGACATTTTGTTGAAAATACCAAAGGATGAAACTAAAGAAAGGTACGATACATATGAAGAAAAGTAAATGGAAGTTCACATGGAATAAAGGAAACCATAGATCAAGAAGAATGTTGATAAGATGGTTGAAGTGTATGCAAAGGAAATGGGAATTTCTAAAGAAAGAGTGTAGAATGCAAGAGAGAGAGCCAAGGTAGATTTACGTGTTGCAAAAGAATTTGGAAGCTCAAGGAGATCGGGTAAGATATCTACCACTCATTTTGTTCAAAAGTCCTTCGAGACAAGGAAAATCATTGGAGAAAAGAGAAATACTACTATCATCCCTTTGGTAAAGGAGAAATCTCCTATAGTAGTGAAAACTACAAGGGTTGAGAAGAAAACTATCATTGTTGTAGCACTTGCTACCCCAACCAAAAGAAGAGTAAAACAAAAAGATATGAGAGAGAAGGGTATAGGCATAAATGTTGTAGAAGACGAATATTTGGAAGAAGAGGCACCACCATTGGTCTGAAGCAGAAGTGATGATTCACAAGGTGAAGCTAGTTCAAAAAGAAGAAGAGTTGATATAATTGACACCGAGAGTGAAGAGGAGATAGTAAAAGAAAAAGAATAATTTAAGATACATATGATGGAAAGTAAGAAGGAAGCCAAGAAGGCTTATTTGGAGAAGAGGAAGAATGCAGAAACAAATAAGACTCTGGTAGAAGAAAAAGAAAAAGTACAAAAACAAAAGGAACCGGGAAGGCCTCATTCCACCATGAAGTTAGAGGCACTGTTTAATAGTATTTTGCAAAATGATATGTTGGGAGAAACCCCAACTTTGTACAAAGATGCATATGAGATAGACAAAGCAACCATCATTGAATCTATAGTCAAATACATATTTTTTCTTGAGGTGGACATGTAGAACATCAAGAAGCGTGTACCTAAAGATTTGTGGAATATTCTGTTAAAAAGAAGAGAAGCTATAAAAGAACATGAAAGGATAAAATAAGAAGCTTTGGAAAGAGTGAATGTTCTATTATCCAAGGATGAAAGAGCCGCATTGGCCACAACATTTAGCGAGGAGTTGAGAACAAAACAAAGGGTAACAACCCTTATTGGAAAAGATAAAGATGATCTTGAAAGAATCTAGAAGGAAAGCAATGAAAAGGGAGACAATATTGCACAAAAGTTGGGAATGATATTATAAAATGAAGAAGAAATTAATTTGGAAACTAATGATCCAAAACTAAATGTAGAAGAGGAGATGTAGATAGGTAATGTTCAACATGAGCATGATGTAAATAAAGAACCTTGATTGGACAACACTCCTTTGAAAGTGGAGGGCATGACATAAAAGGTTGTTGAAGAAGAAATCATTGGAGAAGAAATTGAAAAGGAAAACACCATCACTCCTCCTCTGACACAAGAAGTTACTTCGATTATCACAAAAACCCCTAATAAGGAAGATAATCCAAATAAAGATGATAATAAAGAGAAGGTTGATGAGGAGAAAGAAGAAAAGCATGAGAAGGAAAGTGAAGACAAGACTAAGGATGCATCTGGAGATGCACAAGAAAAGAAAAAAAATCCAACAGACTCCGGAAGTGATGAAGACAAAGGAAAGGTTATGGAAACAACTAAGGTTTTAGGTCAATCTTCCGGCTCCTCTGGAGATTCCTTGAAAAATTTATTGAGCATGCAACCCAAATTTCAACTAGTTGTGTCTTCACAACTGTTACAATTGCTAATGCATCAAGGCAATGTTGAGTTGGATAAAATCTCTCCCATCCACAAGGTACAACTGGGAGATATGTTTCATGCATCCGTGAGAAAAAAGATCATTGAAACACACCAAAAAAGTAGCGAAATGATGGAAGAAGTAATGAAAGCACTACAAGAGACCATACTTAGTTTGAATATAGACACATCTCCATCCACTATAGAGAACTTAAAACTGATAATTGATTTGTTTAAGGTATACACATCCAAACTAAAGGAAGAAGAAGAGAAAGAAGTTGAGAAAAGGATAAATGATAAGAGGCTGTTGGAAATGACTAAGAAATGTGCCATTGCACATAAAAAGTTTTCAGAGTTGTTGAAAAATGTTGAAGGATTTGTTTATGAGGTGAAGGCTCTATATCAGTATGGGATGAAGTGGCCTAGAGCCACATAGAGCATAAGGAAGGAAATAGATTCTATTGAGTCTCAAATCAATATCACCTCAAGTGCATATGATCTAATAACTGATCTAACTGGTGAGACAAGGAGTATCATAGAATTTATGCATAAGAAATTATTCTAGTTGCAAGTACAGGAAGAGCATATTATTCTATAGTTTGGAGAATTAAGGGATCTTGTCAATCCTAAATTCTTACTTGTTTCAAAATCTCTCCTAAGTGCAGATAAATCCAAGAAGATAAATCTAGTACCTACCATTCTAGAAGAGGGAGAAGAGTTATTGCTTGTGTAGACACCTAAATTTGAACACTTAATTTACCCAAATTTATCCTCTTTCGTCTAAACATTCCCTTATCCATATTAATTAAGTAATATCACTATTATTTAATTAATACCTCTAAAGTTCTTCTAATCCCTAAGGTATCTAGTTAAATAATTAAATACCTTCCCCCTTTCATCAAATGAATTAAATAAATATGCCATTTATTTAATTTCCTTCATGTCACATCCCTTTCTTAATCCTAATTATTCTCCTAGAATCTTATCATTAGGGATGTACACATGCCTAATCCTTGATTAGGATGTGTCACATCCTCCAACTTTTGCAAGTTGGCCTCTAATCTCTCTTAGCCACCTCACCCTCCTCTAATCCTTCATTAACTAGCCTAATCAACCTCTCAAAGAATTTTTAATTCCTTTTATCCTTCCAAGGAATATTAAATTCATTTCACTCTTCCCAATGTGATCTTTGACTTGTCACATCAAGTCACATGTGAAATCTAACCCTCTTCTAATATGTCATTAATTTGTCTAATCAGGTACTTGCACAACCTTAATCACTTAATTAGGTCAACCTAATCTCCATGTCATGTGTCCTAAGTCAACTCTATTAAATTCCTTTTCTTTTTGGAGAAGGCACTCCATTCCCCATGTGAATTTTTAATTCACATTTAATCCCCCAATGCATTCCAAAGAATTTTAAATTCTTTCTCTCATTTCCATGTGGATATTTGAGGAATTTTTAATTCCTCATATGTCCTTTCACCCACATGGGGACAAGGACCTCCTTTTTGAGGAGATCTTGTCCAATCCCAAGGTACTATGCACTACCTCCATGTCATGTACTCTCCTTCCAACTCATGTCCACATCACCCTTTTCAAGCCCCTTCACATGCCACATGTCAAGATGTGAGGGCTTGTGAGTTCTCAACTCACCTTAGCCCTACATCTTGATCTTGGTGGCTCAATCTCAACCGTCCATTTCCCTAGAGAGTCCAAAATTCTCTATAAATACCCCTTCTTTTCTCTCATTTTGGGGAGAGATCATTCATGCTAGCCAAAATCTTGCAAAATTTTCTCTTGAGCCATACTTAGCCAAATTTTCATACTTGCATCCATTTTCACTTATCTTCCCATCCTCATCTCATCTTATAGCTTGCATCCCTTGCCATCCAAGGAGCATACAACATTGAAGATCGAAGGGACAACCAAAGGACAACTCAACAAGGTGAAATCTTTCATTTTTCTTAGTTATGTTAATCATTAGGCCAATCTTGAGGTGTAGGGTGTTTTTAGTTGTTATTTGCACTCTTTTTGTTTGTTGTTCATTTTCTAACAAGTATTTTTTCCCTATCACAGCTTGAGTTTAAAATGCAGATTAGGCTCCTTGCGGAAGCAAAAAGAGAATGGGAAGATGGAAGGAAAGCATGGGAAGACCATTTTAAGAAGTTACAGGCGTGAACCACCTTTGATCAACTTATTTCTTATATTTTTATGCATTTCCACTATTTCAGTTCAGATTCTTTATGCAGACTTTATAGTGTTGTATCTAGTATTTTTTTTGGGTTTTGCTCCTATATATGATTCAGGGGGAGTCAATCTATTCTTTTTAGTTTGTTTGTATGCTTATATTTCTCAAGGGGAGCTTAGTTGAAAGTCTTAATAGTTTGTATAGGGGCCCTTTTCCATCGATGTCAAAGGGGGGGAATATTGGAGAATTTTTTGGAGATTTTGGCATGTTGCCATCAATGGAAAAGGGGGAGATTGTTGGAAGTTTGGAAAGATTGTCATTGATGATGCTATTTGGAAACATGAGCATGGAAGGTTCATAACGATGTGTTGTAGTGTTGTCATTGATGTCAACATTGTAATTGATATGAATTATTTTGTTGTAGACCATTTTGATTAGTTCTAAAAAAAAAATTGAGGTGTTGAGGAAGACATTTTTTCCAGTTGGTTTGATATAGTAAAGATAGTTGTAATGGGAAATTGACTAAGTGTCAATTTTGTGTATACAGTGTTACACTGTGTTAGTTTTTGGTTCTGCACTACTTCACAAGTAAATATTTCACTCTGTGCTTCTAACATAATTTTGGTGGAAGCTAGATGTATTTGATCTTCCAATTTTTCATCAGCTTTTAGCAAGTGGCTTGAGAGAAATGAGTAACGGAGTTTGGCCTAGAAAATTACAATGATTTTTTGTACAGTGTAGTTGTATGGGAGATTATGCACTTCTCCATGGATCAGTTTTTGGGTTTGTGCTTTTGAGGATGAGTTTCCAAATGGTAGGCAAGTATGGATTCTAGTTGGCATTGAGTTTTGAGGTCCATATGTCGAGATATGGATACATAGTTGAAGGATTTTGCTTTTAGATCTTATGCGGAGCCGACTTAATATGTTTGAAGGTATGCAAAGGTTAAATAAGTATTGTGGTCTTATGTGAGATCAATTATAGGTCCATTCCAACTAGTTTTAAGTTGTTTTGAGTTTTGAATTATGGTGTGTTGTATGTATAAAAAATTTGGAGCCGACAAGTTATATTTTGATTGTTAAATCTAATTAGACCAACCTAATTGATATTATGTTTGATGCGAATATATAAGTTGGATTGTTTTCAGTGTTGTGATAGAAGATGTATGGTATGTTATTTTGATCATATTATTTTGAAGTTAAGTTGTGAAGGTTGAATTAAAGATTGGAGTTGTGTGAATGAAGAGCAAGGTAGAGTGTTGAATCAGAATTAGATAAAGTTTGTTTATTGTGCTTCAATGGGACTATATTCATGCATATGTTAGATGCAATTGTAATAGTTCAAAATAGGTTGTGAGCCACCATCTCTCTTCTATCTTTGTCTTTTTGGATAGTGAGTCTACCTATAGTGAGTATTTATGTAAATATACTATAACCAGTTATAATATATTGTGAGCTAATCCTCATAGTGGTTTTTTCCCATTTTGGGTTTTCCACATAAAAATCCTAGTGTTAATGTGTTATGTGATGTTGTGAATGTTTCATGATTTATTTCCTCATTATAGTTGAATATAATTTAGTAATTGGATGTTTAATGATTGAATGGTTTAATGGAATGTTGATTCACCTCTTGTCTTAGTATTTCGTGTGTTCAACATCAACAATGTCAAGAAGTTAATAAGGAGCGAAAGGAAATTTTAAAGAAAATCATTGCTACATAGGTCAATAGAAAAGGACAGTCAAAAAATACTATCCTAACACAGTCACCTTGAAATAAGGTGGATAGACATGTTGGAAATATATGCCTAAATCATCATAGGCTGTAACCTCTATTGGAGCCAAGTCGATGTGATATTGTTAATGTCTGGCCGACTAGAAGCTTTGACACATTATGATTTGTACAGGTCGCTATGACCTTGCAGGGGTCTCGCCGATGGGAATACATTTGGAGGAATCGGGGTGACACTAAGGTTTCACCAAGAACTCTTAGCGATGGACATAGGTCTTACCGACTATTCTTTGGCACTCAGTATGACTGGAGGTTTCAGAGTAACGTCTTAGTGATAGCGGTTGAGTCTTACTGACTGCTGATCACTTCGGAGTATCTTTGAACTTTCAGAGGGATGTCTTAGTGATAGCGATAAGTCTCATTGACTGTTGGATGCTTTAGAGTAACATAAAGAACTCGATAGGATGTCTCGGCGAAAGACGTTTGTCTTGCTGATGTGAATACTCATGTCTATGTGACTTATGGACCTCGGTATGAAGTCCTGGTGAAAGTGATGAGTCTCGCCGACTGGTGGATTTTTTGGAACAACATGAAGACTCGGTGGGAGGTATTGGGGAGAGCGAAATGTTTTGCCGATGGTATGACATTTTGATGTGACTTTGAATATCGGTATGTGGTCTCACCGAAGAGTGATAGTCTTTCCTAAAGGAAAACTGAAGTCGATGCAACTTGTGAGCTCGGTAAAACGTTTTGCCGATAGGATGAACTCTTGGTGATATCGAATGCTGACTGTGTTGGCATCGGGGAGACATGGTCAGTGTCTCACCAACATGCCAACACAACTTGATTTCCTTTTGACTATTTGACCATCCTATGTGGAGTCTCGTGGACCAATCAGAGAAGCCGAAGCAGAACCGTTGGAAGACAGTTTGTTGTGGCAGTTCTGAGAGGAAGCTTGACAGGCAGGGAACGACATGAATATAGTTTGTAGTTGCAGATGCTCGAAGGTTCGGTTGGTTTGTAGAATAATTGTGTGAACAATTTGAATTGTATCAGAGTGTTTTCTATTCTGTAAATATTGTAACTTGAAGGTTCCTGTACAAAGATTGATCATCGTGAAAACTGTTGTAATCTGGCATCAGTAAGATAAGTCAGAACTCTATATGTAATTATTTGTTACTATCATACAAAGTGACTTCTCTTGGTGTGGTGGGTTTTTCTCCCGTAAGGGTTTTCCCATGTAAAATCGGGTGTCCATATGTGTGTGTCAAATACTCTATTTTTGTTATCTCTTTCATGTGCATCTTAATTAGACTGTAATTGTAATTTTAAAAGGTATCTCTGTATTCTTCCCTGAGGTTTTGACATTAGGAGAGTTGTTTCCGCATCTAATTTTCCTTACAAGTGGTATCAGAGCCTGGCCAGTTGTGTTATCCTTGTGGGTACGTTGGGTTTTTTGTGTCAATTTCCATTCAGTGGGAGTCTTGTGAAGTTTGTCAATTTTTGATTACAAATTGAAGGATGGCTAACGTCGGGAAAAGATTGAAATAGAGAAATTCAATGGTAGAAAATTTGAGTTGTGGAAACTCAAAATGGAAAATCTGTTAGTGGATCGTGATCTGTGGCTTGCTATGTCTGGAACAATGCCTCAAGGCATGAAGCAAGAGGATTGGGATCTTGTAGATAGAAATTCTAAGGGATGATACGTTCTAATGCATCTTCCTGTGGAAGATGCGGCATCTATTTATCAAGGGAAGTCCTTGGTGAATAAATTGTTCCTGTGGAAGATAATCGCATCTATTTATCGTGGGGAAGTCCTTGGTGAATAAACTGCTTCCCCGAGGAAGAAGTTGTACACTTTGAGAATGCAGTGAAGGAGGGTCTGGTTGTTGATCATTTGAATGCATTCAACATGTTAACATTACATAGTTAACACATTTGTTGCGTAAAAGATTGATGAAGAGGATCGCTTGTATGCTGATATTGTGTTCTTTGCCGATTCATGGGATCGCCCCAGATGGCTATTGGGAGTACAACATCCGGGCCAAGATGGAAGATGTTGCTGTTTTTGTTATCAAGAAATGAGAAGGAAATCTTTGAGATGCATGGCGAGCTCCCCACTGCTAGAGGAAGGTCAAAAGAGAAAGGCAGAAGGACAAGAAGTCCAAATCAAAATCGAGGGGAGATCAAAGTCTCCTGGAAAGAAGTCCAAGGTGAAGTGTTGGAACTGTGGGCAACCCGGTCATGTCCGAAAGGATTTTAAAGAGGAGAAAAAGAAGAAGAAGAAGAATTCTTCCAACAATGAGTCTTCCCATAGTGATGGAGACGCCTTCATTACAGCCTTGGCTACACATGCATCAGATGATGTCTGGCTGATTGATTCTGGAGCATCTTTCCACATGACATCTCATAGAGACTGGTTTACAAAGTATGAAGAATATGATGGTGGAAATGTGTACTTGGCAAGTGATTCAACTTTAGAGATTGTTGGTCGTGGAAGAGTTAGAATCCAGTTCCCTGATGGCAGAGTAAAGGGAATCAATAATGTAATGCATATACCAGGTCTGGCTCAAAACTTACTTTATGTAAGTATGCTAAATGATATTGGAGTGCAAGTCATGTTCTCTGGAAATGGCTGCAAGATGACTAGAGGCTCAATGGTGCTAGCAAGGGGTGCTCGTATTGGTTCCTTGTACAAGCTAGATGCACATGCTGTTCAATGTAACAATGTCTTTATAAAGTCACACAAAGCTACTCATGGAGGAAAAGAGGGAAATGTTCCTAATTGTGTAAACTCTATGGAAGTTAAACTTCCAACAGAAAAGAGTATGCTTTGGCATCATAGGCTAGGCCATATTAGAGAGAAAGGTTTAAAAACCTTGAAGAATAAAAACCTGGTTGAGGGGCTTGAAGATTGTAACCTCGAATTTGAATTCTGTGAACATTGTATATATGGAAAACAACGTCGTGTTTCATTCCTCATAAATCTTCTGGTTTGCTAGATTATATTCATTCTGATGTATTTGGTCCAGTGAATGTTCCTTCTTTGTCTAAATCAAGGTACTATGTATTTTTCATTGATTATTATTCGAGAAGAACATTTGTTTATTTTCTGAAAAGTAAATCAGAAGTATTCAGTCAATTTAAGGAATTTAAGAACCTTGTAGAAAATCAGACTGGAAGAAAAATAAAATGTTTAAGGACTGATAATGGCGGTGAATTTTGTTCTGATGATTTGGAGAGGTATTGTAAAGACCATGGGATAAAAAGACATAAGACTACACCTTATACTCCACAGCAAAATGGAGTTGCAGAAAGGTTCAATAGGACAGTGATGGAGAGAGCACGAAGTATGCTAAGTGGTGCTGGCTTGGGGGAGAAGTTCTGGGCTAAGGCTGTTGCTACTGCATGTTACTTGATTAATCATTCTCCAAATTCTACTCTTGTTGAGAAAACACCTCTGGAAGCGTGGTTTGGTCAGAAGCCCTCTTTAAGACATATTCATGTTTTTGGCTGTGAGGCATATGCTCATGTGCCATATGAGAAAAGATCTAAATTGGAGAACAAGGCTGTCAAATGTATTTTTATTGGCTATAGTGATGGCATAAAAGGATACAAGCTTTGGAATCCTAATACAGAGAAGGTTGTATACAGTAGAAGTATAATCTTTCGTGAGCTGAAGCCTTTTACCTTGCATCTGTAGTCAGAGACAAAGTCAGAAAATAATAAGGATGTAGTTGTAATTCCTCCTACACCAGAGAAAGGGGAATTGAAAATTCAAAATGTACCTGAAACTAAGGAGAGCTCTAGTAGTTTTGAAAGTTCTGAAGAAGAAGAACCTCAGCCTCAGCAAGTGAGGAGGTCAACCCATGAAAGAAAGCAACTTGATAGGTATGGGTTTTCTTTGATAGATTCTACTTGTGCCTATGCTTTAATTTCTAGCACTGACAAGCCCAGGACTGTAAAGGAGGCATTTAAAATGTCTAATTCAGACTCTTGGTTGGAAGCCATGAATGAAGAAATGGCATCATTAGAAAAGAATGAAACTTGGAGTTTGGTGCCCTTGCCTAAAGGCAGAAAAGTTGTTGGCTGCAAATGGGTATTTAAGAAGAAGATTGGTCTAGATGGTAGTGTGGAAAAATATAGGGTGAGATTGGTTGCAAAGAGTTATTCCCAGGTAGAGGGAATTGATTATGGGGAGATTTTTTCTCCTGTAGCTAAGCTGACATCTATCAGATTTCTTTTGTCACTTGCAGCAGTGTATGACTTAGAGGTCGAACAGATGGATGTGAAGACAACATTTCTTCATGGTGATCTTGAAGAAGAGATTTACATGTCCCAGCCTGAGCACTTTGTAGAGAAAGGTAAAGAGAAACTGGTTTGCAAGTTAAAGAAGTCTTTGTATGGGTTAAAGCAGTCACCTAGAATGTGGTACCATAAATTTAATACTTTTGTATTATCTTTGGGATTTGTGAGATCAAAATATGATCATTGTGTTTATTACAAAGTTGAAAGTGATCAAGTTATTATTTCTCTCTATGTTGATGATATGCTATTCATAGGCAATAGTAAGCTAATGATTTCTGATCTTAAGTCTCAGTTGTCTGTTAAGTTCGAAATGAAAGATCTTGGTGCAACAAGGTATATTCTAGGGATGGAGATAACCAGGGATAGGAATAGTAGAAAACTTTGGCTTAGTCAGAGTAAGTATATCAAGACTATTCTAGAGAGATTTTGCATGAATGATTGCAAGTAGCTAGTTGTTCCAGTCCTGCAGGGAACGAAGCTATCTGTTGAAGACTATCTAAAATCTCCTACTGAGATGGAGGACATGACCAGTGTACCCTATGCTAGTGCATTTGGTAGTCTTATGTATGCAATGGTCTGCACAAGGCAAGACATTTCCCAAGCAGTGGGAGTTCTTAGTCGGTTTATGGCTAATCCTGGAAGGACACACTGGGATGCTGTGAAAAGAGTTTTCAAATATTTGAAGGGTACTTTAGATTTTTCTTTGTGTTACCATGGGAACCTAGTTGAATCATAGAGGACTCTCAGTATTCGAGGCTATGTGGATTCTGATTGGGCAGGGGACATTGACAGCAGGAGGTCCACTAGTGGATATACTTTCATGTTGAATGGTTGTGCAGTGAGTTAGATGAGTAAGCGACAGGATATAGTCACTTTGTCCACTACAGAGGTTGAATACATGGCAGCTACTCACGCTTGTAAAGAAGCAGTTTGGTTAAAACATTTATGTTCTAACATTGGTTTTGATGCAAGGCAAATAACTATTTTTTGTGACAGTCAGAGTACAATTTGTCTGGCAAAGAATCCTACTTTCCATGCCAGGATGAAACATATAGATGTACAGTACCACTTTGTATGAGATATGGTGGAGGATGGAAAGGTCAGTTTGGAAAAGGTTGATACTCTGGAGAATGTTGCAGATTCATTGACGAAGCCAGTGAGCATAGACAAGTTCAGGTGGTGTGCCAGTTTGATGGGCCTTAGTGCCCATGATTTTTAGTAAGTTTTGTTGTGCTTTGGAGGTGCCTGTGTGATCTTCGTCAAGTGGGAGATTGTTGGAAATATATGCCTAAATCATCACAAGTTGTAACCTCTATTGGAGCCAAGTCGGTGTGATATTGTTAATGTCTAACCGACTAGCAGCTTTGACACATTATGATTTGTATAGGTCGCTATGACCTTGCAGGGGTCTCACCGACATGAATACATTTGGAGGCATTGGGGTGACACTAAGGGTTCACCAAGAACTCTTAGCGATGGACATAGGTCTTACTGACTATTCTTTGGCACTCGGTATGATTGGAGGTTTCAGAGTAACGTCTCAGCGATAGCGGTTGAGTCTTGCCAACTGCTGATCACTTCAGAGTATCTTTGAACTTTCGGAGGGATGTCTCAGCGATAGCGATAAGTCTCATTGACTATTGGATGCTTCAGAGTAACATAAACAACTTGATAGGATGTCTTGGCGAAAGACATTTGTCTTGCCAATGTGAATACTCATGTCTATGTGACTTATGGACCTCGGTATGAAGTCCTGGCGAAAGCAATGAGTCTCACCGACTGGTGGATGCTTTGGAACAACATGAAGACTCAGCGGGAGGTCTTGGCGAGAGAAAAAAATTTTGTAGACGGTATGACATTTCGATGTGACTTTGAATATCAGTATGTGGTCTCACCGAAGAGCGATAGTCTTGTCGAAAGGAAAACTGAAGTCGATGCAACTTGTGAGCTCGGTAAAACGTCTTGCCGATAGGATGAAATCTTGGCGATATCGAATGCTGACTGTGTTGGCATCGGGGAGACACGGTCAGTGTCTCACCGACATGCCAACATAACTTGATTTCCTTTTGACTGTTTGACCATCCTATGTGGAGTCTCGTGGACCAATCAGAGAAGCTGAAGGAGAACCATTGGAAGATAGTTCGTTGTGGAAGTTCTGAGAGGAAGCTCAACAGGCAGGGAACGACATGAATATAGTTTTTAGTTGCAGATGCTCAAAGGTTCGGTTGGTTTGTAGAAAAATTGTGTGAACAGTTCGAATTGTATCAAAGTGTTTTCTATTCTGTAAAGATTGTAACTTGAAGGTTCCTGTACAAAGATTGATCATTGTGAAAACTGTTGTAATCTGACATCAGTAAGATAAGTCATAACTCTATATGTAATTATTTGTTACTATAATACAAAGTGAATTCTCTTGATGTGGTGGGTTTTTCTCCCGTAAGGGTTTTCCCACGTAAAATCTAGTGTCCATATGTGTGTGTCAAATACTCTGTTTCTATTATCTCTTTCATGTGCATCTTAATTAGACAGTAATTGTAATTTTAAAAGGTATCTCTGTATTCTTCCCTGAGGTTTTGGTGTTAGGAGAGTTGTTTCCGCATCTAATTTTCCTTACAAGACATAGTTAGCTAGAAATAATAGCCACTTAGAATTTAGAGGACATCTAAAAAACCATCCACAATGATATTGAGCAAAGGAAAATTCAAGAAGTCTACTTTTAACCATTAAAATACGGTAGTTCTAAGATATATGAGTAGGGCTCACAATGAAAATCACAAAAAAGGGAAGAGTTATCAAAATGGAGGGTCCCATGATGAAGATGCAAAAGGAGGGAAGACAAATCATAAAAACCTTATACAAACCCTATACAAAGATGGCGATGTCTTTGAAGGATTCCCTTATATCTCTATCAAAACTCTATAGAATATATAAAATATGTCAAATAGTAGATGGTTGTATTGAAATAGTGAACTCATAAGAACCCTATGTATGGTTTGAAACTCTAAAAGGTTAATTTGTGTGCATGAGGTATAACATATGTGCAATGATGATTTTTTAATCTAAAGAGTTGAAGTTTACAAGGATCACAAAGATAGTTCTAGGAGATTGTCAACCTTTGCAAAGGCTATGAAATCTTCTAAAACACCACCAAAGACTACTATTTAGTTAGGGTATAAGGTAGTCTATCAACCTAAGGGACAGTCATAGTCCAATTATAAGGGACAATTCTTATCATGAAGGATAGTTACAGTTTAGAATAGAAGATAAACAATGACCTTGAGACATAAAAGGACAATCAATATATACTATATTGACTTCTCATTGAGAAAAGGGAAATCACATAAAGAATAAACAAGACAAAGGATAATCACTTCAATATAAAGAGTTCAGTACTCTTGCAAGATGATAAGTCTTTAAAGGAGGGTAGATATTTATGAATACCTATTAAGAACAATATGACAAAGGACATTACTTATGGAATAAGTGAAGATAGAAAAGGGTAAATAACAATGGATAGAAGATAGATTTTGAATAAGGGTATGCACAGATGAGGAAGGCAATGATCTTGACATTATATGTATGAAAACAATGCTATAGGTATATCATGAAATCAATAGTTGTCTTTAGTATCTTTCTCACTCTCAATCATCATGCAGAGATTTTCATAAGTTGAGTGGCCTAAAGGAACCATTTTAGAGGCGATTTCAGTCAATTTAGGCCTGTTAAAGAGGTTAGTTGGATACAACTAGGAGTTAAGTGGAATTTTTATCCATGAGCATACAATTTGGGATAGTTTTGGGCCCTAAATAAAGGCCATTTTGTCTTGTATGCCCAACAAATTAAAGTTTTCATGCAAATTTATTGATGGCATCAATTAAAATCAATATCATGCATATTTGTGAAGGCCTATTCAAGTTCAATTGGGGGAACATTTCAAGGGGAATGCAAAAGTAAAGAGATCAATTCAACTCTTCTTCACAAAATTTTGTATGATTTTGAAAACAATTCAAAGGGAGTTACGTATCCAAACAACTCAACCATCATGCAAACTCAACCTCTTTTAGGAAGACAAGTCCAGTTATGCTAGACATGGTTTTTTATAAAAGCAATCTTTCAACTCTTTTTAGAGTTAGTTCTTTCATTCTTATTTTTTCCTTATGCAAGAGAAGAGATTGTAACTCAATTATTTGATAGATATTTTCAATATAGAGTAGAAATTTTATGTATTTTCAGTATTTTTCTAATTTGTATCAATAGAAACTTCTACTATTTCAATAAAAGCAACATATTTTCCTTCTCCAAACTTGTGTGTTGAGTGTCTTTGTAGATGATTTGATTTGATTTTTATGATTATCAATGCTAAATCCTTAAATTATGTCTCATTACAAAACATTTTATACTAGAATAAACAAAAAAACTTATACAGGTCATAGATTGTGTTATTTCTTTTCATAGTTATAGTTGTGAAAACTTTCAATTTTCCTTCAAGAACATGACATACAACCTTCTTATGAAACATTGTTGTGTGAGCTTGTGAAAACTAAGTTGTGCATAGGGTAAAGCTTGTTTTTGAGAGAAGTGACTTGAAACAAGTATAAGTCTCAAAAATTTTGGTGCATCACCTCCTAGGATCAAGTAATAATCTCGCTTTTAGTTCTTCTATCCTTTTCCTTATCAAATCAATAAATTTTAGGAGGATTGTTAAGGAAACCAACCCTCTCTAGAGGTTCATCTTTACCATAAGTAACCCATATCTTGAAGATGTTCCCATGTTTCATGGGATACCTAAGTTTTACACTTAATTAGGGTGCAATCCTTTTGACAATAGTTTTTGGCACACATGGTGGGACATTGAAACTTGTTTTAGTCCATGAACTACTCAATTTTAACTATAGTATTGGTATATACAATAGTTTTTTTAACCTTTTGAGGTTATAAATATATACCTGGTGACTCTATTCTCTATTTTTGAAGATCTAGTGAAAATAACACATGAGAAGAGTGTAAACAAGAGGAAGTTCAAATCCTTTTGAGTATTTGCATCTATAACCATTAAGAAGAAAAGGGAGGGAAACAAGAAAGAGTTTTAGCCCACCAACTAGGGTATGTTCTACACCTCCAAATCATATGCCTAAAAAAATTATTCCAAGAAGTCTAGTACCAAATCCACAAGCACTAGCAAATTTGATGGAAAGATAGTTTGATTTTGCACCATTTAATGGGGGTGGCCCATTAAATCTTGCTCGATGTGATGAGATACATGTGGCAGCCCTTAGAAGATTTCCTTTCTTCACTGGAGAAGATCAAACTACATTTATCGAGCATATCAGAGATGTATCCATAATGTGTGGAGTTCACAATATCACTACTAATAAATTGGAAATTAGGCTTCTAGATGCTTCATTGAAGGGAAAAGCATTACAATGGTTCAAGATATTGACTATCAATTTAATCATAACATGGTATCAATTAGGAGATTCCTTACATAAGCAATTTCAGTATAAATAAGATAACTTGTCCTTAGTGGAGTAATTGACTACCATTAAAAGAGCTCCACATGAACATATGACAAATTTCAGCTTTTGTTTCCAGAAGACTTGGGATAGAATACCACCAACAATAAGGCCTTGAGCTCAACATACATTTTTGTATTTTCTCAAGGCCCATAATAGTGATATATATGTGATGATTCAATCTATGGGTGGAACCACACTCCCTAATACATATGATATCACCATTAGGGAAGAAAATAACTTTATACAAGCTAGTAAAATAACCCCATGGCCTCCAATGCCCATTTTTATAGAGGTGCAACCACCTATACCATTACCAGTATCTCCTATAGTTGTTGTACCTACTATACCAACACTAAGTTATCCAACTTTTTCCTAAGAAAAGGATATCCCAACTCAATCTCATGAATTGCAGGAGATAAAAGGTTTATTGTAGAACTTTGGAAATGAATTAATGAACATAAAGAAGAACAAAAATCAAAATTCTAGGCCTTGGGTAAGTACACAAAGATGGGGGGCCAAAAAGGGGGCTTAAGTGGCCACTTTTTTTTTGAAATAAGGAAATACTGACCTTGGATGTTAAATTGAGGATAGGGCTGATGCAAGAAGTTGGGTCCACAAAAAGCTCAAAAAGTGGAAGTGTTTTTGTTGTTTTTCAGAATTTGTCACACTTGGAATGAAAATTTGAGGCACTTACACAATGAATCCTAAAAAATTCAATAATATGAAATTTAGCATTTTGAATCTAGTTTCTAAATATGTAAATTATTCAAATACTCAAATTATAGAAATTAAATTTTGATAGGGATCTATAAAAACCACTTTTTAAAAGTCCCTTTTTTTTACCATACCATGCACATGTACGGACACCACTATTTGACCGAAATAAAAGTATTTTGCTAATTAATTTTGGGGAAAGAGAGCTAACAACATGAATATTGATGAGAATTTTTTTTTGTAATTTTTTGTTGAATATTTTATTTTTTATTGAATTTTTATTGGCCTTAATTGCTTTTTTAAAAAATCAATGTGTACAAACAACATAATTGGACTTAAACTAAAAAAAATTTGAATCTTTTTTTTTTCATTGTGTAGAGAATTGTCTGAAGATTGATACCATATAAAAAATTTTACAAGAAACTTAACCAAAAAAAAGTTATTAAAAAACCAAAAAATCCTTATATTTCAAGTTTAAGGACTAGTTTGCTTAGAAATTAAGTAAAAAATAACAAACATAATCCAATCTTAATAAAAAATTATATATTTGAAAACTAGACATCGTGTTCTCTAATGGGTTTTAATTTTATAGATTGATTTAGAAAAAAGGTCCATCAGCTATATTGCCAAAGTTGGACATTCTTCTTCAATCTTCCTTAGTTTTTTAGTTGTAGGTCAAAGGCTAAGGATCAGATTGCCAAGCTTTTCCTAAGCCTAAAACCAAGGCTACATGTGGGTTGGGAATTCAATTTTTAAATAACCCGTACACATTTTTAAAAAAAGGATACGCGTTCTTTACTTTTTTTATTATTTAAAAAAAATACTTTTTAGAAACGTGTATGCATTTTGTGTTACAAAATGCATGTGTTTTAAAACACGTACGTGTTTTAAAATGTGTACGCGTTTCTAAAAGGTATTTATTTTTTAAATAAATGACTTGTAAATGTTGTAAAGATAAAGGCGCGATATCGCTGTGATGTTTTTAGCGCACATGATTTCAGCCCTGGGTAATTCGAACCATAACACATAATGCGAGCTTTTTTAATAATGTGTATACATTTTTCCTTGCGGAGAACATTATTTTACCGACTTCCCTCCTTCGCGGATCCAACTTTTTGTTTTAATTCAATAGTTGAAGGACCTCAAAATCTCGGGATGCAACAAAACCATGACTGTAGCGCTCTAAGCCCTACTTTCTCTAAAACCACTAATTTATTTTGAAAACGCCGAGATTAATGGGTTCAAAAGAAGGATGCACAAAAATTGGTGCTATTTTTGTCAGAAAATCATAACATAACAAATTTTGTGCATACCTAACACAGTGAACTTTTTATTATTATTTTTAAAATTGCTTCAATGAGAAATTAGCTCACAGTATGTAGTTGATGCATGATTTTTCTAATAATTTTTTAATGAATACTTGATTTTTTACTAATTTTCAGCACACTTCCCAAAAAATTTTGGTTGTGCCAATTCCTTACAAAATTCTCAAAACTACTGAAATTATTATTATTTTAAAAATTTTGTAATGCATTCTCAGTTTATAAAAATGGGGAATTTTATTTGAAATTTCGATGAACGGTTAATTTATAACAAAAAAAAACTAAACACTACTTTTTGGCAAAAAACAGACATACAAACAAAATAAATTATGGATGAAAGGCTTAACATTGTCAAAAAGTGAAAAAAATTACATCGTTTGATAGCTAAGAGAGAACCTAACATTACCCAAGCAACAATTGTTCTATGATGAAAACATGTGCATCCAACCGTAGCACCCCACCGATTATGGTACAGTTAGAATTTGCAAAACATAACTTCTACTGCTGGGCCTCCCCGTGCCTTTGCCGGGTACCCTTTAGTAAATACTCAAGCTTCCATGCTCGGTTCTAAAGTGTTGATATACCGATATGCATGGCGTAACACTCACGTTATATCTTAGTTTTGACATGGTTTTTATGCTTGCATGGGGACATAAAGCCTAGTAGGACATAACACAAGCTGCTGATATAACACACTCGCTATATGTATTACTCATGTTAAATGCCACCCTTACTGAACGGGCTGCCTACATCTGTATTGCCTTCTCTTGCACACGCATGCCCAGGCCACATGCATGTAATGCAGCTGCATGCATGCACGCTCTCAGGCTGCATGCATGCATACCCATATGTATGTATGTATGCATCAACACATGCATGCCCTTACATGCATGTAAGACTGAGCATCCACATGCATTACTGCATTCCTTGCATGTATGTAGGATCGGTATGCACATACTATGCCTAGGCTGCATGTGGGCATGTATGCATGTCTCTTTAGAGGGATGGGATTGACCTTAAGAGAGAGTTGTCTAGGTAGGGTGGGAGGGACGGAGAAACTTGAGAGAGGGAGAGGGGGTGGAAGGGAGAGTCTAAGAGAGAGGGAGTGGGAGAGAAGGGGTTTGAGTGAGAGGGAATTAGCTAGGTAGGGTGGGAGGCATAGAGAGAGGGAGAGAGAGAGAGAGGGGGGGAGAGAGAGGGAGGGAGAGAAATATAAGGTTATTTTTTATGTTGTGCCAATGGATTGTTGTCATGCATTGCTTAGGAGACCATGGCAGTATGACAAGCATGCCATCTATGATTGTAGAGGAAATAGCTATTTGATTGAGCATAATGGGAGTAGGTTTACACTCATTCCATTGCAAGAGGATGTGGAGGATCAGTCTAAGATAGCAAAGGTGATTGTGTTCAGTAGGAAGGAGTTCATGAAGTTTGAGGAAGACAAAAAGATAAGAATTTTTAGCTATTTCAAGGCTTAAAAATACTGAGGCCACAAATTGGAAGAGTGATCCAATGATGAAGAGAAAGGAAGATGATAGATTGGTGTCCAAGTCTGATACGAAAAAGGTAAAGGATGGATTGCTTGTGGAAGAACAAGGTAGGCCTGAGAAGATCTTGATTGCGACAATATTTTTTCCTATAGCTTCAAAGGAGGTTAGTGGTCAGTCATGTACTGACATTGAAGAGGTTGGTAAATCTGTTAAATTAGTGGTCTGTGAGTCTATTGGTACAGGGTTTCTTGGGGTAGAGAAACTAGTGACAAAGATGAAGACAAATGGTGAAGTGAATGATAGTGTTAGGCAGAGGCAAAGAGGTAAGTTTGAGCAGGTTTCAAGAGTCCAAGAGAGGATAGTCAAGGGGAAGATTGACAGAGGACAAAGTGTAGGTGTTAAGGAAGTTACAATATTAGTTCATGATGGTAGAGAGACCAGGGAACATGAATCAAGATAGTTTGCAAGGGTGGAGCATTACCAAGTTGGCAACAAGCTTAAGAGTATCAAGCACAATGCAAGTTTTAAGAGTTTACCGGGAAAAGGAACTTTTATAGATTAAAGAGATGAATTTTTTAGGGGTGTACATGCTACAATACAGTTTCCAAGAGACTTGGAAAAGTTTCAAGTTCAGTTGAATGGTGCAGGGGCACCAAGGAACTTTAGGTAAATGTGGTTTTGTGTTAGGTTTAGAGGTGTGGAGTCTTATGTTTATCTTCAATAAGGTCTAAATAGACCATCTATATGTAATTTGATTCATTGTAATTTCATGTTGCTAAGGGTGTTAATGTATGCAATTTTGGTTAAAAAGTTGTCATATGAGAATGCAAACTTGTAAAAAATTGCAAAAGTGCAAGTTTTAGAGAAGCCCAATGGTCAGTTGGTTAGTTTGAGAGTTATTTTTGGTGGGAAAGTGCATAAATATCATTGTAAACTTTGAAGCAATGTTGGTGTTGATGATTTTGTGAAAAAAACTCAATAAAAGTGCCATGTTTTCTCCAAAATTCTATGTTTTCCTTCATATTTTACTGTTACAGGCCAAATAAATTGCCCATACAAGAAGTTCAAGGATAGAAGTGGATTTTTTTTAGTGGATAAAAATATTAAGACCATTTTGGATTTTTTGGGATTGAAAACTATTGATTTTTGAGAGTGTGGTGGTTGATTTTCTACAGGCAGGTCTAAAATTCCATTTTCAAGGGTTTTGAAGGTTTAAAATGTATTTTTGACTCATTCCACCTATTGTGTATACTATGGCTTAGTGGAATGAGTCTATTAGGATGTAATTAGGTGTAGGTGTTGTTTTTTGGAGCAGGGAAGGACATTTGTGGCACTTGGGCATGATGCCCTAGGTGTGAAAATAGTGTAATTTGAGTGAATTTGGGAGGTTTCGAGTTGGTTAACATTGTAAAATTTAGGGTAGTAGTTTCTAAAGGTTTTCTCAGTTTGTGCAGGTTTTTTGAGGCATGTTGGAGGCTTTGGAAAGTTGGGATAAGTTGTAGAAGTAGGGTTTTCAATAAACCCTCCCTTAATCAAGCATAATTGAGAGTTTTGTGGTTAGGGGTGTTAAAGAGCCTTCCTCTGAGTAAAATTTGGGGATGGTGAATGTTTTTAGGTAGGGTAAGACTTCCCAATAGGTTTTTTTGTCTAGTGGGAAGAATAAAAGGAAGTTTCCTTGTAAATGTGGCCTAATTGGCCTTGTAGGACAGTGTACCAGTAAAGATTTGAAGGGGTTGGTCCAAAGTGACCTATATGGGTTTCAAGATATGCTGAAGTTGGGGCGAAAGGGTGTCTAAAAATTTATTTGGTTTATGGGTTTGTAAAGTGTTTTACAAGTTAAGCACAAAATTCTAGGTTTGGGTGATTACTTGGGGAACCAATTGAGATAGTGAAGAATTGAAGAGGTAGGGTTTTAAGAGTTGTCAAGTTGTTTTAAAAGAATTTAATTGTGATAGTTTGTTAAAATACTCCTTTCTCTATATCAGAGAGTTATGTAGGTAGGGTTCCAGAGAGAGAGACTTGAGAGTGTGAGGGGGGGTGAGAGGGAGAGACTTGAGAGATAGGTAGTGAGAGGGAATGCAAGAGAGAGGGAGTGGGAGAGAGAGGGAGTGTGAGAGTGAGATACTTGAGAGAGGGAGAGGGTGTGGGAGGGAGTGACCTAAGAGAGGGAGAGATAGATGGGGGTGGAGTGATAGGGACTTATCTAGGTAGGGTGGGAGGGATAGATAGAGAGAGGGGGGAGAGAGAGAGA
>VDFB02066780.1:0-35825 GCA_007258455.2 Sequoia sempervirens | reverse complement strand
AACACTAATAAACAGAAAGATATCAATCAGATCTCCAAAATTACACATAGCTTGGTACGAGGAACTAATATTTCTAGATAACATAAGAATTATACTAATAAAGCTCCCATGAGATCCACAACTCAAAATAGTAACAAAAAATCTTCACGTGAATCGATGATCACTAAACTGTCAGATGCTCTATTCTTTTGACTATTTGCAAATTGACTGTTGGTGGGAGCAAATGATGATGTGCAGATCAGTCATCGACTAGGGTTTCCATCAATGAAAACACCTGAAAGCATTTGTAGTGTCTCTTTCCAACATAACCAAACTTTAAACTTCCTTGGTATAAAAAGTACGAGCAATGTGAGTTCCACAAAATCAAGGGTCACCCAACAAATAGATGTTCTACACTCAAACATATCATCCAAGACCTTATTGATCAAGGAGAAATAACTATTAACGTTCAAGGGACATCTACCAATGACAATATTGACAGTATCTCAAACTGAAAAGTTGAAAACAATGATCAAGAGCTATCTATCACTGATCACATTGACAATGTCTCTACATCATCTAGTGAAAAAGAGGACATAAATCAAGAAGTTATTCCCAAGCATGATCAAAATCAATCACCAAAGTCTAGAAATGATCGATTCCAACATATATTAACATCATCCAATCTCATGACAGTACATATTGATGATCAAGAGACTCTTAATCCAACACTTATACCCAATGCAGAAAATCTAAGCCAAGAGCTATCACCCATATGCCCACATTTTGAGGAAATCCAAGGATCCTTTACAAGCAATCCCTTCTTTGAAATTGATCCATGTTAAGAATGCAAACCAAAGCATATCGAAGATGATACCACACAAAGTCAAGATCAAAAATCCCTATCATCAAAATACTACAATGACTTGGTAGATATCTTCCAAGACATCCAAGGTTTTCCAAAAAAAGAACAAATCCATACACCAAGCACGCATTTATCTACCCATGAGATGCTTACTCCTAATGGACATGTAGATAATCTTCATCTAAAACAAGAGTCATACTCTTGATATCATTACCAAGGAACAAGAGTCACCTACTCTTAACATCTTCACACATGATCAAAGCATGGCATAATCTATAGACATATCAGAAATTGATCAAGAAGAAGAATTAAAATCAAAAACATCATCTAGGTAGGTTGAAGACATCAAGCATGAAAATATGGAGCACAATATCTTAAAATCAACAAAGATAATGGACAATCCTAAGCAGCAGAGCATTAGGTATACCATAGTCAAAGAAGCACCAATATATTTTATAGGGCCATCAAAATTTTATATTTCACAGGATTAAGTTGACAATATCAATCAGGTAGTTATCCCACCTATGAAGGATCCCATCAGTGAAGAAGTTATCGCATTTGAAGATCCACAACAGAGCAGAGAAGGATTAGCACCTTGTTTCCAAGGTAAGACATATCCTATTGTAAATTAAAATTTTCAACAGATGCATTATCAAGGCAGAGGATCAGGCCTACATGAATAAAATATCCTAGCACAAATGCAAATTATTGGCAACCCTAAGAATCAAGGTTTTGGTTATTCAGAAATTAAGGGATCTAAACATATAAATGATACCTCTAAAATATTGGGGGCATCTTTATCTAATGCAAGCATCAACATAGAGAGCATGAAGAGTCCTTATGATGAAATTAGTACCAACACTACAATTAGCCATATCATGAATCATCCATGTATTTTTCCACCCTCTCATTGGGCCCAACAACAAGAGAAAAAGCTATACCCAAGAATGAAACAAGTCATTGAAGCAAAAGAATCAGCAAAATAAAATGGACAAGAAAAATTAAAATTGATACAAAATAAAAAGTAATAAAATCATCCCTATCAAACTCCAAAGTCAAAGAAACTATGGGGAAAAATTAAAAAGGGAAGTTCATCCATCAAAAATGTCCAACAATACAAAAGCAAGCTTCAAGAGCGACCTACAAGGTATATCAATACATTGGTAACAATTGAATCTTCATATCCACCCATCATTGCTCATCATCCCAAGTTTGGAAAATAAAAGGTTCCAAACTATCAACCAATCCATCTGAATATCATATCCCTCAATGCATTTCACCACCTAGGATATCCAAATCTTGCATTAACCATGCATTGGAAGTAACTCTTCATCATAAGGATTCTAAGGGCACTCTATCACGACGTGCGCATCAAGGTAAAGTTAACTCCAGTGTTGATAAGTAAGATAAGAATTATCAGGGGTTACATTCAAGCGCTCATATCCTAGCAAAACAACTCCTCCAAGCAAGATATCATTGGCATGTCATGACAACAACAAAAACCATATTAGTACAAGTAGCATCTACATCAGCATCGCCAGGTGGTTCAACATGAGCAAAAGATTGTCACCGTGATGAAAACCTGGTAAACATGTGTCTTGTGTGACATCAAAAAAATCAAGAAAATAGTCAAGAGAAAAATTTTCCTCCAATGAAAACCACTATGGTAGCACTTTGGATAAGTACCATGATGAAAACCTGGAAAACATGCATCATGTGTAGAATCAAGCGTCTACGTGCACCATTTTAGGTGGAAGCATCTCAACTGATCCATAATAAATCCCATCCATTTTTACCTAAAATCCAACTTACCTTGATCTAGACAAATGTTTGGTGTACACTTTACACTTGCTTATGTAAAACATCTTGATATGGGTCACAATCATTGATCCTATCCTATCCAGCATTATCTAAGTCATGAGGCATTGTCCAAAAGGGGCATACTCTATCCAAACATGCTATCTTATCACAAGATAATCTATCATTGCTAGAAACTGGGGGAAAGTCCTTACATCTTGCTTTAGAATAAATCTTGATCTATATCTTCTAACTCACGTTGTGATCTAGGCATTGTCCCAACAACAAGGTGTACCACCAATGCACTATTAGGGTAACCTTTGGAATAGTTCATACCAACAACAAGGTGTACCACCAACACACTATAAGGATAACATTCGAAATAGTTCATCCCAACAACAAGGTATCCCGCCAACACACCATTAGGTTAAACTTCAAAATAATTTGTCCCAAACAATAAGCTGTACCACCAACGCACTACCAAGGTAACCTTCAAAGATACCAACAACATGTATTATTCCTTCACTCAAAAATTATAAGGTATCAACAGTTGCTTAAACCCCACAACTAGTTAAAGTAAGCTTTCCTGCAACATATCCTCCAGAAAAGCAAAGTGAAATATCAATCTAAGTTTTCAATATCTTCCACCCCAAGAAAAAGGGTAAAAATCCCAAAAAATAGAAAAAAGATAGAAAAAATACAAAAAAATCAAAAAGAAAGAAAAATAGTAAAGAGAAATAAAATGTTCTTTAAGTGAAAACCACTTTGTGGCACTTCTAGAATAGGTATTGTAGTGAAAACTTGGCAAACAGGTGCTATGTTTGAATAAGACTCGCATCATTATCTATCGGTACTATCCACAACATCCACCCATCTATTTCATAATAAAACATGTATCCAACCATGGCTTGTTACTGATTAAGGAAAGCAGTTTTGTCTCCAACTGGGGCCAACTTCCCAAAGCTAGTCATGGATTCGATCTATGAGCATCCTATCATGGTAAAAAATAGCAAAATAAAAAACATTCAAAAACAACAAAATCAAAAACATATGAAAAAAATTGAAAACAAAACAACATCGTTTGATTATTCCTTCAGTCAAATAGTATATATCAACATTTGCTTGAACCCTACAACTAGTTCAAGTGAATTTCTCGCAACATATCCTCTAGACACAAAAGTGGAATATCAATCTAGATTATCAATGTTGTTTTTATCCAAAAATAGTTTATGCTTTGAGTCAAACAGTTGAACTACGTGGTCTTTGCGTGTACAATATAGGAAAGGCTTAACAACCCCCAAGAATCTAGGTCAGTCCCATTAGGTTTCTATCATGCTTTATTTCAAAACAACAAAAAAATAAAAATCCCAAAAAACAATCAAAAAATACAAAATCCAAAAACATTCACAAAACAAAAAAGATCACAAACATTCAAACCAAGCAAACTACGAGCCTCTGCGTGTACAACGTAGGCAAGGCTTATCTTTGATGATCCCCTGAGACCCTAGGTTAGTCCCCTGAAAACAACAAAAACATCATAAAATTCAAAAAAAATAAAATAAAAAAGATCATAACCCTGCCATAAAAATATACAATAAAGCATCACCCGTAATAAAAAAATCATCACAACTCACCCTTTGAAAAAATAAAAAAACAAACAAAAAAAACATCAAAAGCTAGAACCTTCAAAGCAAACAATCACAAAGATTTGATCGCAAAATAGACAAAAACAAAGCCAAGTATCAACTACCTATCTTTTTGACAATTCACCAAGAACATTCTGATATATGCCTTAACGGATCCGTTCCTATGATAGACATGATCAACAATGGATAATAGTCTTGAAACCTCAAACAAATATGGAAAGTGATACTACAACTTTGTTTTTATCTTTTTGTAGTCTTATTTTTATGATTTATTTTATTGACTCATTACCAAGATCTCTCAAGGATGTTCATAAGGATTTAGAGAAGAAGGAATGGGGGAAATTGAGTGTCATTTCAATTTTCTATTTGTAAGATATTTTTGTAATACTACCATGGTGAATACTTTCTTTATTGAGTGTATGAAAGTTGTGTTGAAACAATTTGTGAAGCAGATGCATGTTAGGTGTTCTATACATCTCTATGTGACTAGTCTGAAAAGTTTTTAACACAACCCAACTATATAGTTTAAACAAAGTTTCTGTATGTCTGGTATGAGCAAAGATACTCTTTGTTTGTAGAATCAAAGTCCACACAATGGATACAAAGTCACCTTGGTCATCAATACCCTGGTGCATCGTATTTGTTTGCTACATCGAACATGATTTTTCAAAACTGCGAAGTCTCCAAAGCAAAGCAAAAGCAACATCATCAACAACTAACAACATCAAATTTCTATCCATCATCAAATATTTCTTCTAACATCCATCCCGCATAGCAATATCATTAGTACCATATCCATCCTGCATCCACAATGTCATCAATACATATCATGATGATAATAAACCAATAAAAACATCATGTATCATGTATGGGGCATACATCCAACATATATCAACATCACATAAACATCATATATCCAAATGATTTATTGATCATCCATAATAAAACATCATATGATATAAAATATGATCCATCTATCCACGTCATATGCATAGATTAGAAAAGTACAAAAACATACATAAACATACATCACTATACATCTTCATCCATGATCATCACATAAGCATAAAATGAAGCTAAATCGAAGAAGGTATATCTCATATATATCATCATCAAAAAAGGGCGAATGCCATAAGTACATCATCATCAGTGAAAAAAGTATGATAGGATAATACAAAATCATACATATATATGAGGCCTCAACTGGGTCAATGAATATATATACAAAAATCATGTCTATAATATGTCTCTAAGAAATTAACAACATGAGGATCAAGTACAAAAAGTAAAACTACTTGACAGGAAGGACAAAACCCTATAGAGCAGGATGTAGACCACCATCTAAATCTGGCTATCTAATAGAATGATCACCTGCCTCACCACCACCACCACCATTGCCTACACCACTAGGCTCTCTGAACTGTGGACACTGAGTAGCCCTGGGAACAATAGCATCATATGAGGTCTGATAGTATGTGGACATCTATAATAGCTGATCCCACTCTACTCTGAAACTATCATGCTCTATCTTGAGAGTATCTCTCTCTATCGTAAGCAACTGTACCTGAGCCTCTACAACATGTCTTCGCCCACTCTTACTATCTCACTTATCCCTCAAGTTGTCCCTCTCTGCGGTCAAAGTAGCATCCTAAGCCTATGTAGCATGTTGTCGCTTGCTCTCACTATCTCGCTAAGTCCTCAAGTTGTCCCTCTTTGCGGTCAAAGTAGCAACCTAAGCCTCTATGGCCTGTCGCCGCACTATCTCTACATCTCTAGCAATAGTCATTTGAGTTAACTGTATACCTCCATTCCTAGGTGGTGGAGGGGGACTCAAAACCTTTCCATGACCCTGCGCCTGAGGCATATGCTCATCTTGACCACCTTGTGCCCCACCATGTTAGGCCCTATCTAGCTGCTCTACAAGAACCTCAATGCTTTGTCGCTCCCCATGCCAACTTGTAATACTCGCTCTGCCTAAAGTTGGGTCATCCCTAGGATTTGTGAATCTCAATGGCCTACGCCATTCCCACCACTAATCATAATTAGGAGTAGTACCTGGATTTTCGAAACCCACTGGCCAATCCCAACCAATTTGGGAAAGTGCTCTAAATGTAGAAACAACATCTATATCTTCCTGGTGACCCCATACACAGACCTCCCTAGTGGTCCGATCGAAAAGAGCCTCATAAGTATCAGGGAATTGTCCCTGTCTCTCTCCAAACTGATGATAAAATTTGTTTGGTAAGTAATTCTCAAGCAGAGAAGGAGAATGACCAATCAACCATCTGGTCTGCCGACAATAAACAAGATGCTTTGGATCCTCTAGCCATGCCTTGCAGTCCATATAAAGTCTCCAAACAAAACCTGGCATATCATCAAAAACACAACACTAGTATGGAAGATCTCTAGGTAGGGTGTAGTGTAAGAAATATTTGTAACGGTATGAGTATGGATCATCAGGAGTACGATCCTGTATCCCATTAGGTCGAGCAACTACAATATGCTCCCAAGCCCAAATATGAAAAAGAGAAACACCTACAGAAATATATTTCCCACCTTGATATACAACCTCAAGTGCATATCTTTGTAGAGGTGGGCGAGAAGACACAGACCCCAAGCATATCTAGTCCCATGCTCAAACATACCCCCAATGCAGATACCCCATCCAACAGGGAACTAACGACCTCTACTATCAGGAACAACTAGTACCAAAATCAAACCACAAAGGACAAGAGAAATGGGATCTGCACTGCCAATAAACTTAGACAAATCAATCTTCGACTGTCACACCTCTAAGTGTCTGACACCCAAAACATTTTGCATAGCACAGGTACCCTGTTGAACATGGTATGTCACGAGCTCACCATGGATGGGAATGGAGAATCCTCCACACATCCTCGAGTGTAATAGTAGCCTCTCTAATGGGTAAATGAAATGAGAACGTGTCTGAATGCCACCGCTCCACAAGTGCGGTCATCATCCTTTTATGAGTCCAGATGGGAGGCATGTAACAGATATGACGTAGCTCGACCACATCTAGAAATTCTCACTCTAGAACATTGAAATTGATAATATATCGAATAGATCCCACGGTCGTCTCTTCCTCGCCTGTAGTGGTTTAAGAACCACCTGTAAACATTTTAACCCATGATGTTAGGGTTTCACTTTGAAAGCACAAAACAACACCAAAACGATGAGAAACAACACTTGCGATTCCAAAACAAGCAAATGCTAGCAAGATTTAGCAAAAGCAAAGAAACAAGAGAAAATGCAAAGAAACAAGAGCAAAGGTGAGGATTTTAAGCAAGGGCGAGGGTTTAAGTCAAGGGAGAGAATATCAAATGCAAGGATCTGAAGCAAGTGCGAGGATTTAAAGCAGATGCAAGAAAATAGTATGAACAACATTGAAAAGCAAATATTTACATCAAAAGCATAAAACAAGGGCAAAGTTTTAGGTCAAAGGTGAGGATCTAGAACAAGGGAAAGGGTTTATGTCAAGGGCGAGCTTCCTGAACAAGCAAGTGTGAGGAAAATGATGTAGATGCTCTGAAATCATGATAACTTCACTATTGACCTAGGAAACTTTATACATGAAATACGAGAATGTGAAAAGATGAAAGCGAGAAGCGAGAGGGTACTTACCAGGCCATCGACGCTTGCAAGCCATTCAAACACCCGAACTAGGTCTGAACAATGTGGGGCTTCCTGAATCCTTGACATTGCTCCTCGACAACTGAAAAAATGAGAAATCCAGAGACAAGAATTAGCTATAGGATCAAAACACAAATGAGGCAATTAGAACCCTAATTACCTATAAAAATACTCAAAATACCCTAATTTCACCTAGGAAACCCTAATGTTTACTTAGGGAACCTTCCTACGTTCAAATTAGGACTTCCGGGGAACATCGAAACAAGCAACGAGGGACCTATAGACCTATATTTTTTTATCCTAAACACATCTATGCTAAAATAGAAGAATGTCATGAGCCTGACCTCAAAATCAAATTTTTTGGCCAACCTCTTGAAGGGGAAGCACAAAGTCCTACCATCATTCTACTGAATGTCGGGGCATAGTCGAGCATAATTTTTTCATAAACTTGATCTTAAAATTGAAATCTTTGAAATAAAGCAATCAGTACTTTGTCTCAAAGAGGGAAAAAATGTAGACATGTAAAATTGACCTAACACCTATCACACACCCTAAACAACATCAAACAACATCCAAAACCTTAATTTCCTCTCTTAATTGAATAAAATGACATTATTTAATTAATCCACTTTTTCATCATTTTTGACGAATTAAATAAATTTCATTTATTTAATAAAGTCTTGGAAATCCTATTTTTGCTATTAATTGAATAATATGACATTATTTAATTAATTCACATTTTCATCATTTTGACCAATTAAATAAATTACATTTATTTAATGAAGTCCTAATCTCATGTTACTTCATCCTGATTAGTTAAATAACACCAATTATTTAATTACGTTGTTAAATTACTTTATTCCCCTGAGTTAATTGAATTATTAAATCATAATAATTTAATTACGACGCTTTTCCTCCAAAATTTGAATAATTAAATAAAACTATTCAAAAAATTTATCAAAAAATCAAAACAAACTAATGTAACTTTGTAAAAGTCAAACTTGATTTGCACGTTCAACTCTAAAAAGGAATTAATTAATTAAATCAATTAATCAATTTTCCTCACCCACTTTTTGATTGAGCAAATTATGATTGCTAACTGACCCATCTAATTTGTTGGCTGATCAATCAATTTCCTAACTAAACCATCTAATTCTTGATTGCTCAATCTAAATTCTGACTGATCAATATAAATCCTGACTAACCAATCTATTCTTCAATCACACTAATTGTGCAATCTACTTTTGCACAATCTATTCATGTCTAAATCCTCTCAACACCTTTCGACCGTCGATCTTGACTCAACATTGTTTAATCCTGACCGTCCATTCAAAATCACATTTTCTATATAACAAACCTCTTTCCTCACAAAAAAGGATCGAAGAATCAACATCATTTGCACAACGAAGTACTGTCAACATTTACAACCACCATTAGAGCTTCAACATTTCTTCAATCAACCAACATCAACATTGTTCTTCAAGCTTTTGCACATGAACTATGGAGGCTTCACAATGATACAAGCAATTCAACATCATGCGAACACACTTCGATATGAGATGGGTAATGATTTTATTGTTGAATTTATTTGTTTATGTATTGCATTCACATGTTCTTGAATTTAGTAATCTTAGTTGTTCATTTCGTAAGTGTAGGTTTAAATCTAGATTAGTGTTCTTGATCTTATATTAGATTTTGATTTCATTTGCATTTTATCTTGTTTGTATCTATGATTTTCCCCCTCACATAGTTCCCTTGTGAAGTAGATGAAAAAAGGGAATAATCTTGTCCACTAGCTGTGCTATGAACCTTCTGATAGACTGTAGTCTTCCTTGTAGACCCTGTAGTTGTTTCAATGTTCGTGGTGCCTCCATATCCATAATCACTTTGACTTTAGCTAGATCTATCTCAATTCCTCATAGTGACACAATATAGCCCAAGAGTTTGCTTGAGTTTACGCCAAAGACACACTTTTTAGGGTTTAACCTTACCTTGTACTATTCAAGCCTATCAAACATTGGTCCCAATATTGCTATGTGTTCTTTTTGTTTCCTTGACTTGGCTAAGATATCATCCACATATTCCTCTATAGTTTTGTGGATCATATCATGGAAGATCGGTGTCATGGCTCTTTGATAAGTTGCTCCAACATTCTTCAACCCAAATGGCATCATGTTTTAGGAGTAGGTTCCCCATAGACATGTAAATCTTGTTTTATGCTGGTCTTCTTTTGCGATCATGATTTGGTGTACCCGAAGAATCCGTCCATTAGCGATAACATCTCATGCCCAACAATCGAGTCTATAATCATGTCAATGTTCAACAATGGGAAGTCATCTTTGGGACATGCTTTACTTAAGTCCTTGAAGTCGGTACATATCCTGATGCCCCTAGTGGGCTTGGAGATTGGCACTAGGTTGGAAACCCATTCTGGATAGTCAATTGGTCTGATGAATCCTATGTCAAGGAGTTTCTATAATTACAATTTGACCAATAATGCTATTTGTGGATGCATCTTTCTCAACTTTTGCTTTACTGGTTTGGTGTCAGGATATACGAAAAGATGGTGGACAACCACTTTAGGATCAAGGCTAGGCATATTAGCACATGTCCATGCAAAGTTTTCCTTTCTTTCTATTAGGAATGTTGCTAGATTATTTTGTTCTTTAGCTAGAAGTGACTTTGCATAGAAGGTTATTTTAGGTGCCTCCTCTGTTCCCACATTCACCAGATCACATTTTTCTGCAAGCACTGCTGATTTTTCCTAATGTATAGCACTAAGAGGAAGATTGAATCCCTCATCCTTTAGCACCTCAGAGAGATTTTCACCATCGGATGCGTCCTTTGTTTACTATTTTATTATTAGAGAGTGCCACAATGTGGTTTTCACTTTGAGATCAAGACATTATTCTCATGTTTTCAATTTTGCAATTGAGGGATTCAATCGTTTCCCTGTAGTAGGCTTGTGTATTCAATTCGATGTCAAGCCCTGCTTTATGATCCCTACATGGAATGTTCTCCAGTAGTCCCATAAACTCATAGATAGCTTCGTCATTTTTGAATGAATCCAAGATAAGCGGTCCTCGTTGGTCCCAATTTATGAGTTGGGGATAGACAAGTTTTAGCTTAGTGTTTGGATTGTTTGACTCAAATGATGTGGTGGTTATCATGAAAATACAAGAATCCTCAAATAGGCCTATTATATCAAAGGTAAAATTGTCAAGGAGAATACCAAGCGATACTAGTAACTGAGAGGAAGAATCGAATTTTTTAACGGAAGCACCTTTGTTAAGAATGGTCACTTTATTGGTGGTACATCCAAGACCAAGATTCATTGTGCATTTCTCAAGAGCGGGGGGTTCTAACAAACCATTGTCATTCTGCCCAAGATTTTTGTTCTTTTTATAGCCCCAACCAAGCATCAGTTGTACACCTTTATTGTCATCCTCCATTGGAAGAATGGGTGCGGGTCTATAATCTTGATATATCTAGCTTGATACGTCTTCTTCATCCATGACCTCTTTGCTCAAATCTCCCCACTTTTTAAAGGGGTAGATGCAACCTTGATCATCTGGGATACAATGTCAACTGGTTGCATTTTTCCATGAGACTTAGGAGAAAGAGCTAACTCTCCCATTATAAATGTATCCTTCTTCAAGCTATATTCCCCATAATCGTTATCTTTGATTACCACTTTAATGTTCGGGATATTTTGTATGAGGGGTGTCTTTGTCTTTGAAGTGGAAGCTAAGGTAGATGGATCAATGAAGGAAGAGGATGCTATCCCTTCATCATTTTTGGGAACCTACATGACCTTATAATACTTGGCTTCTAGGTTATTGCAATAATAGAATGGTTTTGGATCGCCATGGATTGTGATTTCCCTAGTTGCATAGGGAAATTTAACACATTGATGGTACATAGAAACGATAGCTTGCATTGCATAGATCCATGGACATCCTAGGAGGATGTCATCAAGAAGCTCAAGATCAAGGACTTGGTGTGTAGTTTCCATAATAGCGGTCCCCACTTAGACGAGGAGTTGGATTATGCCTTGAGAAACCCATTCTTGATCATCATAGGCTCTTATAGTAATACCTTTTTCTTTCTCAATGACATCTTTGAAGAAACCCAAATTCTTGATCAACTGCAAGGTACAAATGTTTAGACCCACACCTCCATCCACCAGGACTCATTTGACTTTGTATTTGTGAGCCAAGACCTCAAGATGCAATGCACGATTGTGGGATGGTTGCGTTGGGAGGTCGTGTTTAGAGAAGGTGAGAAGATGGGGTGTGGTGATTGATGAGAGCTATCCATGTCTCATTTTATGCCACATTTTAGCCATTTTCATATGCATTCAATCCCATTCTAATATTCCATTTCTATCTCATTCCATACCATTTTACCATTTTATGTTGCATATGATTTAATATAAATAAGTAAAATTTAATTTAGTTTTTTAGATAAAATATATGAATTAGATTATATTTACTAATATTCACTTCTATTATGTTGAGAAAATATATCATGCAACAACTTCATGTCGCGAGCGTGGGAGCATTTTACAACACATTAATTTCAATCATGAAATTATTTGTTCTTAAAATAATTTGGTTATATAGTTATTACCAATTAATATTTAGTTTTAATTTGGTGGAGGATATCTCCTCACGTTAAAACTAATATTCTATTTTATTTTGTCTTTTAGGATCCTACAAATTTTCTCCATCATTTTAGGTTCCTCTATTTTAGGATCCTATATTGTTTCCTTCATTTTAGGGTGATTTGTTTCCAACTAAATGTGAGCCACAAAATAATAGAAACGTGGCATGAAAATAGGAGCAAATGCTAGAAAATAGGTGCTGGAGAAAACCATATGAATAATAATAATGATAAAAAAGTTAAGGAAACGTGAGATTAGAATTAGTTTAGAATTTTTTATATGCCTTCATTATATAAAGGCAATATCATAAAGGAAAGAGAGAAGACTTGTATCATTTTTAATAATAAAATACTATTATTTCTTCTGATCAAACCAGCGTAGAAAAGCTTTTATTTCTTCTGTTGTGCAGACCAGGAGCAAGGGCCCACTCCTTTGGGAAGCTCAGTAATGTTTATTATTTTTTGTGTGTGTTATTTCTTTTTAAATTTTATTTAATTATAATAGACTTTAATATTTAAAGGTAGTGTGATTATTATTTTTGTGTATGTTATTTCTTTTCAATCTGATTTAATTATGATAGCTTTTAAGATTTAAATGTAGTGTAATTTATGTTTTAGTATTTTCATTAAAGTTTAGTTTGATATGAGATTTTGTAATTTAATTTTGGTTTGTAATTTTCATTTATGTTCAATTTGGTGAGGTGTGTATTCACTTTCATTAATATGTTATTGTTATTACAATCATAATTCTTATTGTAGAATTAGAATAGAAGAATTAAATTATATTTTTATTAATGCAATTTTTGTGTTTTCTTAGCTGCATTTCATCCCCACTCATCTCATGACTCTCACCCCTTCGATTGGCATATAGCCACGACACCTCTTGCAAGTTTACGCCCCCAGATTGACACGTATAGACCAAACTGAAATTCATTAGAAAACATTAAATCTTTCTTATTATTTGCACCTAGTGTTGGCCTATCAGTGATGTGTCCAATAATAGCTTGGAACTAGTCAATATCAATGTTATTAGGCACGAAAGATGTAGATACAACTTTTTCTAGGATATCCCTATGCGTAGACGATATTTTTAGCATCTCCAAGATGGAGATTTGGGTCAAGGTTTTCTTTAGCTTATCCAAGACACTATAATCACTAGGGTTGGATTTCAAAATTGTAGGCGGTGCCCTAGGTTGTGGTGATGCTCCTTGGGTAGTGACCTTTCCTCAATGTGTGGTGACTCCACACTCCACGCTAGGCCTTTTAATTGTGATGATGGATACGAAATTGTCTAACGATACTACCACATTATTATAGACATGACTCACATTGGTATAGTCCTTTCCTTTTCCATTTTCATTTCCTTTTTTATGATCTGGAATCTGGTTCACGTATATTTTTAGGTCTTGGTTTCCCGCTTGTTGATCAACCGTTATGTCCCCATTATCGATAAGGTCATGAATGAGGTTTTTTAGTTTCATGCAACTTGCTGTCATATGTCCCTTGATTTTATGGAAATCATAGAGATGCTTCTTGTTATACCATGGTGGTTTTACTTGAGGCTCTTAATAATTCTGATATGTAGGGAGTGTGATGAGGTTTGATTGTACTAACTTTTGCATGATGGATTCGATGGGTTCCCCCAATGGTGTGTACTTGCATTATTTTTCTATTGTTGCATGTTTGGTTGCGGTATGTTTTATTGATAGGCCTTTTGTTGCATGTTTGGTTTGGGTATGTTCCATTGATAGGCATGTTGTTGCATGTCTGGTTGCGGTATGTTCTGTTGTGCGTATGTTGGTTGGGTGGTTGTTTTCTTTGGAGCACTTATGACCAATTTGGCATCGATGACCCCATCATTGGTAACATTCTTTTTCTTAGCCCAAGTGCGGGGCCTATCATTAAAGCAAGATGATGGTTGGTTATCCCTATATGCTTGCATGTTTCCTTGTGCTATAAGGGCTCTTTCGATGTTAAGAGCCTTAGGGATGAGTTGATAATATGATGTGACACATTGCATTTTTAATTGAAAGGATAAATCCCCATAAAGGTTAGCAATAAAGATTCTTGTTTGTTGTTCCTTATGAATAAGCAATTTGCTTTTGTTAGCTCTATACCTCCATCATTGTAAGTAATTTGCAAATGTTTCAACCTTGTTTTGTTTTAGGGTGTACAATTCCTCCAAACTGATGTCCATGTCTAGGTTGAAAGAGAAGTGATTTACAAATTGATCTAGATGATTTCTTGGAACATTTGGTTTCCAAGAGGTAAATGGGAGAACCACTCAATTGTTGGAACTTCCAAGCTTCATGGGAAAAGTCACATTAAATAGGAATCATTATAGGCCACTTCCATTCATGCTGCATAGAATTCCTTGATGTGGTCTTTAGGATTTCCACGCCCTTTGTATTTGTCAAGTTTAGGTATTTCAAATCCAGGCGGGAATGGTATCATTGCAATTTTCCTACCAAAAGGATAGGGACACAAGTCACGTTGAGCATATGATCTCTTTGTCTTTCCTGCTTGAATATCCTGTATTTGTTGAGAGAGCATTCTGACTTGCACAAAAAGATCATCTTGAGGATTAGGGGGGGAGCATATGTATTACATGGTGGAATGGTGGATGAGTTAAATGTGTTGTATGGTGTATGCAGTGGGTTGGCTTAATATTGTTGTGTGAATGGTGATGGTGGTGTGGTGACGTATGTTCCTTGCGTATTTGGATTCAAGATGTTTTGTTGTGTGTTTTAAGGTTTCTAGAAGCCTTGTTGTGCAAGCAACGCTTGTTGATAAGCTTGTTGTTGTTGTTGTGCTAACAATGGTTGTTGTTGGGCTTGTTGTCGCTATTGTAATAATATTTCTTGTTGTTGTGCCTGTTGTTGTGCTTGTTGTCGTTGCTTTTCTATCAACACTTATTGTTGTTCTTGGTGTTGATGTTGTTCTAACATTGCTTGTTATTGGATCTGTTGTTGTTGCAAGGCTTGAGCTTTTGCTTGTCATGCTTGTTGTTGTTTCAAGGCTTGACCTTGTGCTTGTTGTGATTTTTGTTGTTGCAATGCTTGTTGGTAGGCTTGTTGTGCTAGCAATGCTATACTTTATTGATTTGTAACATTTTGATTTTGAGATTAGGATGGTGGATTTTGGTAAGTGCTTTTTGATAGTGGGTTGAGTGTGTGTTGGGGTGGTTGTTGTGTGATTAGATGTTGGGTGGTGGATAATTGATTTGGATTTGACGTATTTTGTCCTTGGTTTTGTGATATTGTCCCTTGCAAGATTTGGGTTTGAGATGGAAGGGTGTACATTTGGGGTCCCATTTGATTTTGTGTTCTTTGGGGGACCAATGTTTGAGACATTTCATAGGATGCCAATTGGTGTTGCAATGTTAGTGGAATAATTGGATTTGGGATCATGTTTGTTGAAGAATTGATTAGATTTGATGTGATTGATGGATTGACCAGATTTTTTTGATTTTAGATCAACATGTTTGATGGATTGTTTTGATTTATTGGATTTTGGGTTAACATGCATGATGGAGTGATGAGAGGGACTTGTGGACCTATTTGTGATGTTTGTCCTTGTGTGAATTAAGATGAACCATTTGTTATGGTGTTCGCTTGTCCAAATTAATATACTTGAGGTGGTTGACTTGTTTGAACATGTGGAATGGTAGGAATGTAGCCTTGATTACCTTGGATAGAGGTAATGAGTTGAGATGACGGTGTAGCTTGGAAATTTGGTGTCATGGTGGTGTTTGTGGTACCCAAGTTGGTGTTAGTTCCTAAGTTTTGGTTGTTAACAAGTGGGTGCCCTTGAATTGCAAGAAGTAATGAACCCACCTAGGTAGTCAAGGGTTGACTTGGCGCATGTGACGAAGGGGGTAGGGTAATAGATTAAACCATATTTTGAACTAATGGTTGTGTGATGAATGTTTGAGGAATAGATGTCATGTTCCCCAAAGGTTGTTCTCTAATGGTGTTCACATCAAAGGTAGAAGGGAGTTTAGCTCCTTCTTTTGCCAAGGCCAACATGTATTGGGTAGGGTTCAACTTCATCATGGTATTGACAAGGTGATGAGTTTTTGGGTCTTGTGATAGTTCAAGAAATTCATATGCAATTATCTCATGGGGATTGTTATTAACATCCTCTATTTCAAATCGACCCCTTTCTTGAAAATCATGGGGTTGTTGAGCTAAATTTGGTGGAGGATTTGTGGAAGATCTTGGATTAAATCCGGGTTGGTTTGAAGTACTCATGGTAGATGAAGTACCATAAATTTGGAGATCAACCTTGGGAGTATTGTGATGGGATTGGTATTGCTCAAACTCTCAGGTTGATTAAAATCTATGTAAAAGAGAGCCTCTAAGGTGTCTTAGGATCAATGATGATATCAAAGATGAAAGGGTGAGTGATATGGATAGTGAAATTTCAAACTTTGGACAACACTAGACTTTGGGTTTGATGTTTTGATGTTTTAAGGATAATGAAATTATGAACCCTAAGATAGACTTGTGACCTTAGGATAAATTTGTTCAAAATGGATTTTTGCTACTTTAACTAGGTATATGACAAAGTATGCATTCCCACACACTTATCTAAACAAGGTGATTTGGTTTGATTTGGTGATTACCCAAGTCTAGGAGGTTGGTGTATCCAAAGTTATAAAGTTGTTTGTGAGATGAAATGACATGTTTTGGTGTGGATGGAAAGATTGATTTGATCCTAATATGAACCTAAGAGGGACTTGTTTACAAGACCAAGGTGTTGAAGAACATGCTTTTCCCTAGGAGTATTTCAAACGAAAAGATCAATGTTTGCTTGAAGGACCATATATTTTGAACATAAGACAAAAGATAAACATGCACTTATGTGGGGTTCAACTAATTTAATCTTGATTAGTGAAGTTTCTCTCACCACATCCAATGTCTTGATTAAGTTTTAAAATTAAATGCCTATAACTTTCAACAACTTTCATTCCACAAAGCTCAATATGTGAAAAAATAGAGGTTTAAGCTATAGTTCCCTAGGTTTAATTTGGAAGCCTCAAAGATATTATTTAAAAAAAAGACATCTTTAAGGACATGCAATAATATAGGGCTTAATAAAGGTATCCATACTTAGGTCCAAAGGGTTTGAAATCTGAATGCCAATGTTCAATGTTTATTTAAATTGTTTTGAATCTAAGCAATGTATTTGATGTCCAAGGTAATGGAGATATTTTGCAAATCTTCTTCCATAAGATTCACTCGCCAAGTTTTCAAAAGACAATCATTACAACCTAGAGTAGGTATGTCTCTTTGAGGTGGGCCTACCTCATGCCCTAAAAGGATGATTTTACATGCAACTTATGAAGGGGAAAAATAGAGGTATATCACCACCTCAAGCTTTTGTACAAGAGAATGAACTCTTAAGCTCTATTCCTCAACCATAAATTGGACTTGATAAGTAAATTTTTAGAAGTAAAATTTTTATGCACCACTTTCAAAGGATGTTTCAAAAAAAAAGGTTGGCCTCTACACAAAGTTTTTAATTATACATCGAGAACACAAGGGGTATAAACCATATGGAAGATACTTAAAGATCTAGCCGTTCTTGCTCGACCCATAAGTTGTGATGAGGATTAGTTGTTGTCATGTTACCACATGCCAATTGAAGCTACTATTTTACGAATTCTCAACCTTTAATATAACCCACCGGTAAACATGATTTTTAGACCCTACTTTGATGAGTTCTCGATTGCGGGATGTGTCTAATTAGCAAGCCCTTATCTACTAAAGATAAGTAAATGATATTCCTCTTCAACCAAGATAACACAAAGTGCAAGGGGAGAGGGTACGTGGCAAATTGTTGGGGTGACCAAAAAATGTTTTGTAAACTTGGAGTGTTTCTCTTCACCCAAGATCGCACAAAGTGCAAGGGGAGAGGATATGCACTAGAAGTTTACACGCATAGCAAGAAAAATAAACACTCATTCATTTTAACCCATATTTCAATGATGACTTCATTTTAAATAGCACCAATGGAAGTGTTTGTTTGTGTTGTTCAATTTTAACCAATATCATAATGATGAGGAGATGAGGGGTTCAATTCTTAGCCAACTTTGAAAAGATCATTGCAATGGTAAATTTTAAAGCCCAAATCAAATCTAGTAGTTCTAAAGCATGAAATAAAAATAGCATATGGTGGGTTATTTCCCCATGAGTGTTTACAAACACTATTATAATGAATATCAAATTCTTTTTTCACTTCAATTCTCTATGCTCCTCTTCAAACCTGTAATAGTGACTCTGTGTTGGCAATAGCAGTGTTGTTCTGTCAATAGTGGCGTTGTTCTGGCAGTAGCGATGCTCTGGTGAAAATAAGAGGTGGTGCTTTGTGGTAAACAGTGAGCTCATTGGCGACTTTGTATTGGCAAAGGCAGTGCAATATAAAAAGTGACACTCTGGTGAAACATGCAAGTTTACAGAAAAATAGAGAAGTCAATAGCAATAGGTTATCAAAAGCGTTGGAATGATGAGAAAATAAAATCGGTTAAGCGCATCAAAAGAGACAATATATTTCAATAGCGGTGTTGTTTATGAAAGTAGCTTTAGATTTATTTACAATAGTGGTGCTATTTTCAATAGCGATGCTCTGGCGATTTCAATAGTTACGTCATTTTATGGAACCTAAAGTACGTGAAATTCAAGAAAAAAATGTCAAAATTAAGTGGTTAAGCCCTCCTTCTAGTGCTAAAATGTGAGAGTGATCATAAACTGATCCAAACATGATTAAAACACAAAGAAATTAGTCACATTAGCTAAGTTAAGTCATACTCTCTATGAGATTTTCAAAAGCATAAACATGGAACCATTGACACAAAACAAGAAATAACAAGCAATGCATGAATGAAATCTATCTAAATACCCAAAACCTCATCCCATAGGGGGATTGGTGCCATATTGATATGAAATAATAGCCCTTTTCCAATCCCTTTGATGAAACAAGCTTCAATATTGTGGCTTATGGATGAAGATTGATGCAAGATGTGAGCTAAAATGGTGAAAATGGGCGAGTAAGTATGGAATTGAGTAGCATAACTTTGCTTCAAGAAGTGGATCCCTTTCTTATTGAAGTGAGTTCTATTTATAGGGAAAAAGGATGAATCAAGGGTTGAGATTCATTTACCCAATAAATGGTTGCAAATTGATGAGAGGATTGAAAGGAGGATTAGCCTTGTGACAAGTGTCACAAGGAGAAGAGATGTGATGGGATATGTGCTCACACATGTGTGAGAACATTTTGGTAAGAGAGCATGCAAGAAGTGAAGGCTTGTGGGTGAAGGATATTAAGGCACATGTAAGAGATAAGATGGCTTTTGTAAGAGACATTAAGGCTTGGGTGGGAGCCAAGATGGCTTGTGTAAGAGCCATCAAGGCTTGGGTGAGAAAGTTAATGAAGGGAGTAAATGAAGGAGGAATATTCCATGAGAATATTCTCATGCCAGTGTGAGGGAAAATAACCATTTAATTAATTTGAGAAAATTAATTAGTTGTGTAAGTTGGAGTTAATGAACCGTGGGTTTATTTAATTTGAATGGAGTTAAATGTTAGAGAATGGACTAATGAGGATTAGAGAGTGGATAAGGTTAATTAATCAAAGATTAATTAACTTACGTGTGGTTTAAGAGATTTTAGGGGAATGTGGGAAAATGTTAGCTTTAATTAAATAGTTAGAGTTATTTAATCAAATGGGAAGACATATGAATTTTAATTAAATAATTTTCTTTATCTAATTAAATAATTTAGATTATTTAATTAAATAGTTAGAAAAGAGGTGATTTAGGTTGAAATGGCGTTAAAAACCAAATTCAGATGTGTAATATCGATCAGGATGATTTGAAGTGTCTACATTTTGCCCCTCTTTGAAGCAAGGTACCTATTACATTGGTTCAATGACTGATGCTTTTCAATATAGACGTTGTTTCCTAGATCAAAAGTAAAAAATTGCTTGGATTTTTGGATGCCCACTGTTGCCCTAGTGGAAGGAATTATGTTCGTACACTACTCCCTTAATAGATCAGGTGATAATTTTATTTTTTAGGTTGAGATCGCAACAAAGATTCAACAAAGGTTCAACTATAGAAAATAAGCTACAAGACACAAAAACAGGCTCAAGACACTAAAAATGCTTCAATATAGGCTTCATGGCTCAATATTCGATCAATAGGATCAAAAATCACAATTTTCCAGCTCAATTAGGGCAAAAAACCCTAATTTTCATTCTTAAATATGATTGCAAGGGTCATTTTCAATTCATTTGGACACTTTCCTTTAGAGAATTCTTGTCATTTTTCTCTAAGCTACTGATGCTACAGATGGTAGTGTGCTTCCCCAACATCATGCGAATAGGGTTCGAGAGTACTAATGATCTCCTGACATAGGTTCCCGAGTATGCAAACTAAAACTTTGCTCATTTTTATGCATTTATTAGGGTCCAAAAGAGTTGGTCAATAGCGACGCTATACTACGCTACTTCTGCTCTGGTCAACGTCGCTATTGATGTTGGAGTGTCGCCTATGCGATAGAGTTGCGGGGCCAAATTTTGGTAGAGAGTCACCTTTGAAATTCTAATCCGCCTTTGTAAGATCATGTTGCAGAGGGTAAATTAGGTTTGGTGTTGCTATTGTAAAGAGCGTCACCTATGCAATATGGTGTTGCATTGATCCGGTGGACATTTTTCAGTGAAAATTGAAATGTCTTATTTTTCTCCAGAATCTGCACCATCAAAAAGAGCTCAGTGTCCTGGTTCCAATGCAACTCGAACGGAGCGAAAAGGAGTCCGTTTGCACGAGTTATGGCCAGTCAAACCTTCGGTCAAATTGGGAATCAGGGGCGTTCAAAAGGCGAAAAAAATAATGTCGTCAAAAGTTCTTGAAATCGGTGTCATCGCGAAGAGTTCGTCGAGATGATTCCGACGGCGTTCGTTTCGTCGAAATCCGACACCATACGCCAGAGTTATCAGCGGTCAAAGTTTGCAGTTGACTTTTTGAGGTGGACCGTACGGATGCTGACGTCAGCATTCCGTACTGTACGGACTGTGAAATGGCCAAATCAGAATTTGACAAGTGGCTTCCACGTCAGAATTGTACGGATCAATCAGATCGTGACACGTGTCCATCCGTACACAGTTAATGGCACACGCCATCAGTCGGCACAGTCATTGTCCATGTCATCAGCCGAGTCAGCGACACAGTTGGTAGGACAGGTCAGCTCTCCGTACGCCACGTCGTCATCCAGTTGGCAGACACACCAGCACCCACGTCGGCATATAGTCAGCTTACACGTCATCGTACAGTCACTGGCTTCGGTAAATCATGTCTCGCCACATGGCGAATTCTCGGCGCGCCACGTGTCCCCTGTCATTGGCTCCTCCGTCCGTCGGTTGCACTGTCCATAAAAAGTTTAATCTGGCCGGCATGGGAGTCGAACTCCCAATCACCCGTCAGCGAAATCCGCGGCCGACCGTTCCACCAAAGCAGCGGTTACAACTATTAAAGGTGAACGGTTTATTTTGACGAGGAGTTTGTTGGCAGTCAGTTTTAAAAAATGAGCGGATGGGCATCGAACCCGGAACCACCCGGGTGCCAAAATATGTAACCACCGACGAGCCATTCGGTGGCTTTAAAATATATATGGCACCGGTTGGTTTTGTCAACTGTTTTAGAACCGAATGCCTTAGGTTTTAAAACAAACTCCCTAATTTAAGAAATAAAAACAAATAATAATCTTTTTAAAGATTAAATCAAAACCCCCAAAACCAACAAAAGCCCGAAATGAATAAATAAAGGGCTAAAATGAAGATTAAGGGGGATTTTTGAAGTTTTTTTTATGTAAAAGGGAGATTGTAAAAGATTTTTATGTATTTGGAGAGATAAGGTGAATATCTTGTAAATCTTTTGGTTGAGAGCCAAATTGAGGAAATTTTATGTATTTAAAGGGGTGTAAGGTGAGAGTGGAAAACAAGTTTCTTTCAGGTGACGAAGTCTTGAAGCTGTGGAGATAATCGAAAGAGAGGTCTTGTGGAGATTCTTTGAGTCATTCTCGCACGTCAGAGCGCTGTTATGCTGCCGAAGTGCTTGGAGAATGATTGTGGTGCTTTGTAATCGATTTTGGAGTTAATCGGATCGGTCTCTCTATTGGAGTGGACCGGGAGGCGTAGTCACTTCGTGCGAACTCCGTTATCAACTGTTTGCACTTCTCTTCTTCTCTCTCTTTCTGTCTCTCATTTCCTTCCTTTACTTTATAATCACCTTGTTATTACTTTCATTTTGTTATTTCCAGTAAGTTAATTTTGATTTAATTAACTTGGAATAATCATTGTAAAAGCATTGTAAAAGTTAAGCATTTAAATACTGCAATCTAGTCTAGATCCTATACAGATCAAGTTGGTATCAGAGCTTAGTTGACTATTATTGCAGTTATTTTTTTTTTGAATGCTAACGAGATCCAGGACTCAGAAGGGTGAAGGAAAGCTCGAAGACTTTGATCCTGAGATCGGAAAGCGTAGAACATTTCCGAAGATGTCAGTTTCTGGAATGGAGGTTCCTGAAGAAATCAGTGAGCAGGAGTTTCGAAAAGCATTCCTTGAGATGAAGGCAAAGGTGGACATTCTTTTTCAGGAGAGACAAGAACGGAAGGAACGTGAAGAAGGTTCGTCGAAGCAAGATGCTCGTGAAGACAAGAAAGAGGAACAACATGGAGATGGTGGCAAGCAAGATCACCCATTTTCTTCTTCTCCTCCCTCTTCTCCTTCCCCTTCTTCTCCATCTTCTCCTCATTTTATTTCTTCTAATCCTTTCAAAAGTGGGTATAAGCCTAAAATAAAACTGGATGTAAAATTTGATTTGCCTAAATATTGTGGTGAACTTAATGCTGAAAAATTGGATGATTGGGTTCAACAAATAGAGGTCTATTGTAGAGTCCAGAACCTAATAGATGATGTTGATAGGATCCAATTAGCTACTCTTCGTTTAGGAGGTACAGCCTTAACTTGGTGGGAGAGTAAGTCTAAGGCAGAAGTTTCACAACATGGTAGAGTCAGTTTAACTTGGCAGAATTTATTAATGCTCTTAAGAAGCAGTTTTATCCCTTAGGACATATGCAGCAGTTAATGATGGATTGGAAAATGTTTAGGCAAGGGAAAGGTCAAACTGTCCAAGAGTACACCCATGAATTCAGGAAAAGGGCTATTGCTTTGAATGTTCCTTTGTACACTCAGGACACGTTGTTGAAGTACATAGGAGGTCTGCATTCCTATCTTAGGCATTCTATTTTGGTTTTGAACCCTTGTAATTTGGGTGAAGTGTCTGTTCAAGCTACACACTTAGAGTCAAGGGGTAAAGGATCTTTTATTGATAATGATAATGATGTAAATAAATCTTCTAAGAATGCAGAGACAGGGAAAGGAAAGAAGGCAGCTACAGTTAAGAAGGATGAGAAACTTTCTTGCACTCATTGTGACAAGGAAGGTCATGATGAAATCACTGTTGGAAGTTACATCCGAACTAAGGCCTAAGTGGGCTCAGAGACGTAATCAGAAACAGAAAGGTAAGGAGAAAGCCATGAATGTTGTTATGGATCTTGGTTCAGATTCAGATGATGAGACTAAGATAACAGCGATGGGTCTAAAAGGTAAAACCCCTATTTCTGGTGTTTCTGTTGCTAGTTGTGCTTCTTCATCTACAGTTAATGATTTCTCTGAAGATGTGAAAAGGAATGAGCTATTTCATTTAAGGGTTGTTGCTAAGAACAGTAAAATTGGTGCACTCATAGATAGTGGATCTCAGGTTAATTTAATTTCAGAAAGTGTTGTAAAGAACTTGGGATTAAAAACTACACCACATAAGAGACCTTATCCACTAGGTTGGATTTGTGAAAACGATAAGTTGCAAGTAACTAAACAATGCACCTTAAGGTTCACAATCACTAGTAAATTTGTGGATGAAGTTCAGTTTGATGTAGTTCCATTGGATATCTGTGGGATAGTGCTTGGTAGCCCTTATCTTTATGACAGAAAAGCTATATTCTACAGGGAACAGAATCATTATCACTTGTTTAAGGATGGCATTCAGTACATTGTACATTCTCACAGGATTAAGACTGATCAATCTTTTGCAAACACAGGGCAGTTAAAAAGGGTAATTAATGCAAGTAAAGAGTTAAATCTTATGTCTGTCAGTACAGGTGGTTCTACACTTGAACTTGGAGTAGCTAACCAGGGTCAGATGTTGCAGGATGCACTTGCAGTACAGCATGAGAAAAAGATGATTGAAAGCATTGATGAATCCTTCGGTAAAAATGTTTCTGTTGTGAAGGATCGAATTGTTGTTAACTTATTTTCTTTCATTTCTGCATTGATGTTCAGCTTGATGCTAGTCAATTTTTGTTGGTTAGTGGCTACGACATTTGATGTAGAAGCTTATGGAAGTGATAAAATAATGTTTATGTTCAACAACATTGTTGCAGTCTTCATTGTGCTTGTGAGCTGGGTATTCAGATGTACAGAGGATACAGGACAAGTGGGGAGGCCAAGTCCTCACTTAATGTCAGAGTAAATGTCACTTTTGGAGGTCCAAAAGGTCTTCAGTGGGGAGGCCTGATCCGGTGGACATTTTTCAGTGAAAATTGAAGTGTCTTATTTTTCTCCAGAATCTGCACCATCAAAAAGAGCTCAGTGTCCTGGTTCCAACGCAACTCGAACGGAGCGAAAAGGAGTCCGTTTGCACGAGTTATGGCCAGTCAAACCTTCGGTCAAATTGGGAATCAGGGGCGTTCAAAAGGCGAAAAAAATGATGTCGTCAAAAGTTCTTGAAATTGGCGTCATCGCGAAGAGCTCGTCGAGACGATTCCGACGGCGTTCGTTTCGTCGAAATCCGACACCATACGCCAGAGTTATCAGCGGTCAAAGTTTGCAGTTGACTTTTTGAGGTGGACCGTACGGATGCTGACGTCAGCATTCCGTACTGTACGGACTGTGAAATGGCCAAATCAGAATTTGACAAGTGGCTTCCACGTCAGAATTGTACGGATCAATCAGATCGTGACACGTGTCCATCCGTACACAGTTAATGGCACACGCCATCAGTCGGCACAGTCATTGTCCATGTCATCAGCCGAGTCAGCGACACAGTTGGTAGGACAGGTCAGCTCTCCGTACGCCACGTCGTCATCCAGTTGGCAGACACACCAGCACCCACGTCGGCATATAGTCAGCTTACACGTCATCGTACAGTCACTGGCTTCGGTAAATCATGTCTCGCCACATGGCGAATTCTCGGCGCGCCACGTGTCCCCTGTCATTGGCTCCTCCGTCCGTCGGTTGCACTGTCCATAAAAAGTTTAATCTGGCCGGCATGGGAGTCGAACTCCCAATCACCCGTCAGCGAAATCCGCGGCCGACCGTTCCACCAAAGCAGCGGTTACAACTATTAAAGGTGAACGGTTTATTTTGACGAGGAGTTTGTTGGCAGTCAGTTTTAAAAAATGAGCGGATGGGCATCGAACCCGGAACCACCCGGGTGCCAAAATATGTAACCACCGACGAGCCATTCGGTGGCTTTAAAATATATATGGCACCGGTTGGTTTTGTCAACTGTTTTAGAACCGAATGCCTTAGGTTTTAAAACAAACTCCCTAATTTAAGAAATAAAAACAAATAATAATCTTTTTAAAGATTAAATCAAAACCCCCAAAACCAACAAAAGCCCGAAATGAATAAATAAAGGGCTAAAATGAAGATTAAGGGGGATTTTTGAAGTTTTTTTTATGTAAAAGGGAGATTGTGAAAGATTTTTATGTATTTGGAGAGATAAGGTGAATATCTTGTAAATCTTTTGGTTGAGAGCCAAATTGAGGAAATTTTATGTATTTAAAGGGGTGTAAGGTGAGAGTGGAAAACAAGTTTCTTTCAGGTGACGAAGTCTTGAAGCTGTGGAGATAATCGAAAGAGAGGTCTTGTGGAGATTCTTTGAGTCATTCTCGCACGTCAGAGCGCTGTTATGCTGCCGAAGTGCTTGGAGAATGATTGTGGTGCTTTGTAATCGATTTTGGAGTTAATCGGATCGGTCTCTCTATTGGAGTGGACCCGGAGACGTAGTCACTTTCGTGACGAACTCCGTTATCAACTGTTTGCACTTCTCTTCTTCTCTCTCTTTCTGTCTCTCATTTCCTTCTTTTCTGTTATAATCACCTTGTTATTACTTTCATTTTGTTATTTCCGTAAGTTAATTTTGATTTAATTAACTTGGAATAATCATTGTAAAAGAATTGTAAAAGTTAAGCATTTAAATACTGCAATCTAGTCTAGATCCTATACAGATCATGCATGCAATGATTTGTGTCTAGCGTCACGTGGAAATACCGATCTGCCTTTGCAAGATCATGTTGCTTTTGTATAGAGCCAATATTGCTATAAATATAAAGCGTCGCTATGGAAAATAACATTGATTTTACAGTTATAGGGTCCAAACTTAGCATTTTTCATTATTTTTTAGGCAATTTTGATGCGATGCACTTCATGTATGCAAAAGGTTCTTTGCTCGCTCCTATCCAAGGAGCATCAGTTCAATATTCTTCATTGTGCATTTCAGTTGACTAATGAGGCGATAATGTTTCTGGGTGCCATCGGTTTGGGTTTTGTAGCTTGCATGATAGAGATTTGTACACATCTAGTGATGATGACAACCTTAGTCGAGCGGTGGCGCATCAACACTTCCTTGTTTCACCTTCGCACTGGAGAGGTGATGATGACCCTCAAGGACATTTGGTGGATTTTGTGGGTACCCATCCACGGGGAGAGGATCATCTATGACATGAAGGCAAGAGGCGACACTATGTTTGAGGTTCTTGGTGTAGATGAGTACTTTACTAATAGCAGCCAGATTGATTTGCATGCTTACGAGGGGCAGGCCCTAGACTTGACCCTATTTGTTGGAGCATTGATTTTAGGGGTACTTGTACCCAATTGGCACACCAAAGGATTTAGTGTTGGCTGGGGAGTGGTTGGGCTAGCATGATGGAGGATATGACATTATATGCATGGGGTCTAGTGGTTCTCCCTTTTCTATACCATGATATGCATGAGGTGGTGTATCTTGAGAGGAGCAACATAGGATTCATGGTGACACTTCACTATATTTGGGCATATGAGCATATTGTTGTACTTAGGTCGATTATCAATCTTGTTGTTATGGACCTTGATGAGCCAATAGTTTATAGATACGAAGCGATGACCACTTTGCAGCACACTGGTATCATAGGGATCTTGCATTGGAGGTAGGTTATAGATGACATGATAGTTTTTCGATGGAGACCATGGGTCCAAGCTCATCAATGGTATGATGACAATCAAAAAATATTTTTTTCTCGTTAGACTAGATATATGTAGGGGAGAGAGCATCATATGATCAAGTGGTACCTCCTTGATTAGGTAGAGAGGCAATTCAGGGAGGTGTAGGATGCACCCCAGTAGGGATACCAGGGTATTTTTGCTAGGAAATCTAGATAGACAACTTTGGGACAACAGATCCCTCCCCATGTTGTGATTGATGAGTTTAGATAGTTGGTCCCACAACCCTGGGCATACTTTGGTGGGCCTCTTAATGTGGGCATTATGGTTGCGTACAATGCATATTGGCAGGAGCATGGCCTAGTACGGTTGATAGATCCAGATGGTGGACAAGTCCCAGTTAGAGGATAGAGACGATAGAGGGAACAATAGTAGTAGCCTTCCCATGATGGGCAAGACGGGAATGATGGGTAACAAAGGCAGGATCAACAACCTCCTCTTGTATTTCCATTAGGACAACAACCACCACAACAACCATTGCAGGGTCCAGATCCATGAGGTGAACATATACAAGCTCTGACTACAGAGAGGGATTTATTCAGATAGGAGTGGGATCAATCCCACCAACAACTACAAATTATCACAAGTGAGAAAGATTAAGCACGACAAAAATTACATGCTGTCATTGGTGAGAGAGACTAGAAGAGGCAGTTGAGGCAACATGCCAACATATTGCTAACCCAGGAGATAGGGTGTAGGTAGAAACTAGAGTCTGTTGCACAACAAACACAAGAATAGTTTAGACAGATGGTCTTGACACAACTGTACAGTCAGGCCATGCAAGAGGTCTCATATTATAGGACATTGTACCACAAGGAGGTCCCTCAGCATCGACGACAACAAAAGTTTTCTTAGAGGAGTAGGGTGGCATTGAGTGACTCAAGAGGTGCCCCATTCATCAGTTAGGAGCCATCAGGTTCCCACCGTGACGATCGCCAGAGCTGGGGATAGCACCATATTATAGACAATTTTTGGATTTATAGCCTGATTATTTATGTATATACATTCATTGGCTGATTTTTGATAGCCTCTTGAATACCCATTTTTGATGATATTACACACTGAATCTAATTTGTATCATGACATTCGATCTTAAGATATATATATGAGATGACTCTGATGCAATATTTACGATGTGATATCCCTTTTATTTCATGGTTTATGCATGTATGGATGCAGATGATATGCTATGGATGTATGTACTTTTATTCATGCATATGATGTGATGTTCATGATTCATGATGGTTTGTTATTGATGTATGCAATGTATGGTATATGACATGGATGCAAAGGTGATAGATGATTTACTTCCATTTTTCATTATCTTTTTCTATATGCTATGTCATGATGATGCATGATGTTAATGCTATGAGATGGATGCATTTCATGTTCATTATATAGATGTTTATGGATGATTGTGTAATGCTATAAGATGATTAGAATAACAAATCCATATTATTCTAAACAACTTAAATGATAATGATAATGCAAATGAGATGGATTAAGATGCTTAGAATAACAAATCTATATTATCCTAAGAAACTTAAAGGTTAATATAATGCAAATGAAATGGATTGTATGTATGCTGATGGCTTGTGGATGGAGGATGGATGCTTTGTTATTTTTGTTAAGTGTCACGATACTGTGTTAGTGCAAAAAGAATATAGAAGAATAAGATGGATTAACCATTGATTATGAGATTGACTCAAAATTCCAGCAAGTCTATGATTCCTCGAGACTTTATTAGATATGGTGATGAGAGATGATGATTTTCTTGTTTTAGGGATTAAGATACTAACGACATATTATTCCTTATTTTTGATAAACACATAGATACAATACATCAAGGTATGGATAACTAGGATGGCATTGTATCTAACTTGTGATGGAATTTGACTCGACAAATAGATAGGAGTATTATTGTTCACACTTGACATATTAAAACCTTGCTAGGATGTACTTCATAAGTTTTGAACATCTTAGACCAAAACATAGAGAGGCATAACCTAACAATGTAATAGTCAACAAGTTGCCCAAAAAACCTTCCATACACACCTAAAAAAGCAAGTATTCGCCAAGGTTATTTTACAAGAACATCCAACAAGCACAAAAACCAAAAGATAATGATCAATGCCCCATTCCTTTCTCTCTAAATCGTTTTGATAGACATCATCGAGAAGTCATTGGAATGAGCACAATAAGATAAATCACAAGAAAAGATCAAGCGAACAAACAAGTCAATGTGCTTCATACCTCTAGCTAAGACTAAAAATATGGTGATGCCTGATGTTATTGTCCATTGTTAGAAGGATGAATCTTAGGACATGTTTATCATATGGTTAGAAACTAACTGGATGATAGGATGTTGATACAAATATTAACCGACTTGTTTACCTAATGATCTAGACTCAAGAATTTTACGTTTATGCCCACACTTTACGAAGTGCCACACTTATTTCCATTTGTTTTACCAAAAGTTGAAGATGATGAACATTTTATCATGGATGGAAGTTTAACATGAGTGAAAGTGAAATGGGATGTGTGGTTTTGTATTTTCTAGAATATTTCAATGTTTTTGGTGTTTTTGCAATATTTTGAGGTTGTTTTTGGATTTTGGGTTGTTTTACAAATGTTTTGATTTTCAAAATTTCAAATGTTTTTGTGTTTTCTTGAGATTTTGACCAAGAACCAAACCTAAGGGGACTAACCTAGGGCCTCGGGGGCTAATCAATGATTAGCCCTTCCTACGTTATACATGCAGAGACCTCGTAGTTCGATTGAATTTGACCAGTAACCGTTTATTAATGAGATATAAACACTTGATGGATTGTCAGTTTATTATGACAAACTCCTACAAACTAACTTGATGCCTCGAGGGTGCATCGATGATGGCCTTGCCTACGTTCAAGTTTAGAGACAACATAGTTTGACAACCATGTTTTTGACTTTTTTTGATTTTGACCTATTTTGAGGATTTTGATATGATTTCGTGTTTGGATTTTTACTTTATAATTTTTTGAATGTTTATATATTTTTTGATTTTATGAATTTTTTTGGATTTTTTGAGGATTTTACAAGTGTTTTTGAATTTTCTGATGTTACCAAAGACCTTTAATAATATACATGAACCTTATCTGATGCAAGTATAAACAAATGCCCCCAGTGTGATTTGATAGACTGCCTTGATATAGGTAGGAAAAACTAACCTTAGGAATGTGCCAAGTAGTAACAAAAGGGAGCATGATGCTTACCCAATATCTAGCTATGATATAGATGCATACGGGTGATGGAAAGAATATGATAAAATAGTATGAAGGATAAATGTGATGGAAAGTGAAGCATGACAAGCCAAAGAATCAATGATGGATGGATAGTGCTTATTTACGCAAGGCGCCTATTTGCCAGGTTTTCATCAAGGTACTTTCCCAAAGCGCCACCGAAGTGGTTTTCACTATAGGACAATTATTTTATCTTTATTGTTTTCAATCCTTTTTCTGATTTTTTTGTTTTTATTATTTCTTTTATTTTTTTGGATTTTTTGGATTTATACCTTTCAAGCCTAGGCATAAATTTTTTTGAGATGTGAGTTGTTGATGGGCTCCTGCAAGGGTTCAAATTCAAGTGTTGATAATTGATATGCTCCTAACTTGTAACTTGTTGTGACTATGAAGGGTCCCAAATAGTTGGGTTCAAACCTCCCCTTGCTTTTTGGATTAGGTACATTCCTTTGGTTCTTCAAAAAAGCTCTCCAAGCTGTCATATGTCCCTTGAGTTTATGGAAATCATAAAGATGCTTCTCGTTATACCATGGTGGTTTTACTTGAGGTTCTTGGTAATTCTAATAAGTAGGGAGTGTGATGAGATTTGATTGTACTAACTTTTACATGATGAATTCGATGGGTTCCCCCAATGGTGTGTGCTTGCGTTTCTGCAGGTAGTTATTCCTAGGGAGTGGTCCTTTTTGAGCATTAGCGTTGTTGACTGTTTGTTGATTATTTTGCTATTTTTTGCATGTTTGGTTGTAGTATGTTCTATTGATAGGTTGGTTGTTGCATGTTTGGTTGGGGTATGTTCTATTGATAGGCCTGTTATTGCATGTTTGGTTGTGGTATGTTCTGCTGTGCATATGTTGTTTGGGTGGTTTTTTTCTTTGGAGCATTTATGACCACTTTGGTATTGATGAACCCATCATTGGTAACATTCTTGTTCTTAGCCCAAGTGCGGGGCTTGTCAGTAGAGATAGATGATGGTCGATTATCCTTGTATGCTCTAGTGTTTCCTTGTGCTATAAGCACTCTTTCGATGTTAAGAGCCTTAGGGATGAGTTGATCATACGATGTGACACATTACATTTTTAATTGAAAGGATAAATCCCCATCAAGGTTAGAAATCATGATTCATATTTGTTGTTCCTCGAGAATAGGCCATTTTCTTTTGCTAGCTCTGTACCTCCATCGTTGTAAGTAATTTGCAAATGTTTCACCCTTTTTTTGTTTTATGGTGTACAATTTCTCCAAACTGACATCCATTCCTAGGTTGAAAGAGAAGTGATTTACAAATTGATCTATGTTTTCTTGGAACATTTGGATTCCAGGAGGTAAATGGGAGAACCATTCAATTGTTTGGCCTACCAAGCTTCATGGGAAAAGCCACATTAAATAGGAATCATTATAGGCCACTTCCATGCATGCTACATAGAATTCCTTGATGTGGTATTTAGGATCTCCACGCCCTTTGTATTTGTCAAATTTAGGTATTTCAAATCCAGGTGGTAATTGTATCATTGCAATGTTCCTACAAAAGGATAGGGACACAAGTCACGTTGAGCATATGATCTCTTTGTCTTTCTCGCTTGAATATCATGTATTTGTTGAGAAAGTATTCTAACTTGCATGAAAATATCATCTTGAGGATTAGGGGGTGGAGCATATGTATTACATAGTGGAATGGTGGATGAGTTAAATGTGTTGTATGGTGTATGTAGTGGGTTGGCTTGATATTGTTGTGTGAATGGTGACAGTGGTGGGGTGGCGTATACTACTTGCATATTTGGGTTGAAGATGTTTTGTCATGTGCTTGTGTAAGGTTGTTGGAAGTCTTGTTGTTGTGCAAGAAACACTCATTGATAAGTTTGATGTTGTTGTGCTAACAATGCTTGTTGTTGGGCTTGTTGTTGTTGTTGTGTTAATATTGCTTATTGTTGTGCCTATTGTTGTGCTTGTTGTTGCTGTTGTGCTATCAACACTTGTTGTTGTGCTTGATTTTGTTGTTGCACTAAAATTGCTTATTTTTAGGCCTATTGTTGTGCTATCAATGCTTGATGTTGTGCTTGTTGTTGTTGTTGTAAGGCTTGTTGATATGTTTGCTGGGATTTTTGTGCTTGTCATTGTGCTAGTTGTTGTTGCAAGGCTTGAGCTTGTTCTTTTTGTGCTTGTTGCTATTGCAAGGCTTGAGATTGTTCTTGTTGTTGTTGTAATGCTTGTTGGTAGGCTTGTTGTGCTCATAACATTATACTATAGTGATTTGTTATGTTTTGGTTTTGAGATTAGGATGGTGGATTTTGGTAAGTGATTTGTGATAGTCGGTTGAGCGTGTGTCGGGGTGGTTGTTGTTTGATTAGATGTTGGGTGGTGGATAGTTGATTTGGATTTGATGTATTTTGTCATTGGTTTTGTGATATCGTCCCTTGCAAGATTTGGGTTTGGGATGGAAGGGTGTACGTTTGGGGTCCCATTTTATTTTGTGTTGTTTGGGGACCAATGTTTGTGAAATTTTATAGGATGCCACTTGGTGTTGCAATGTTAGTGGCATAATTGGATTTGGGATCATGTTTGTTGAAGGATTGATCAGATTTGATGTGATTGATTGCATTTGTTTGATTTCGGACCAACGTGTTTGATGGATTGGTTTGATTTGTTGGATTTTGGGCTAACATGCGTGATGGAGTGATGAGAGGGACTTGTGGACCCTTTTGTGATGTTTTTCCTTGTGTGAATGAAGATGAATCGTGTGTTATGGTGTTCACTTTTCCAAATAAATATACTTGAGGTGGTTTAATTGTTTGATCGTGTGGAATGGTAGGAATGTAGCCTTGATTACCTTGGATAGAGGTAATGAGTTGAGATGATGGTGTAGCATGGAAAGTTGGTGCCATGGTAGTGTTTGTGGTACACAAGTTGGTGTTAGTTCCTAAGTTTTGGTTGTTAACAAGTGGGTTCCCTTGAATTGCAAGAAGTAATGAACCCACCTAAGTAGTCAAGGATTGACTTGGCACATGTGACGAAGGGGGTTGGGTAATAGATTGAACCATATTTTGAACTAATGGTTGTGTGATGAATGTTTGAGGAATAGATGTCATGTTCCCCAAGGGTTGTTCTCTAATGGTGTTCAAATCAAAGGTAGAAGGGAGTTTAGCTCCTTCTTTTTCCAAGGCCAACATGTATTGGGTAGGGTTCAACTTCATCATGGTATTGACAAGGTGATGAGTTTTTGGGTCTTGTGATAGTTCAAGCAATTAATATGCAGTCATCTCATGGGGATTGTTAGTAACATCCTCTATTTCAAATTGACCCCTTTCTTGAAAATCATGGGGTTGTTGAGCTAAATTTGGTGGAGGATTTGTGGAAGATCTTGGATTAAATATGGGTTGGTTTGAAGTACTCATGGTAGATGAATCTTTGTTTTGCTCCATGTTCTTCTTGTATTGTGCTCTTGTCTTTACCATAAATTTGGGGATCAACCTTGGGAGTATTGTGATGGGATTGGTATTGCTCAAACTCTTGGGTTGATTCAAATCTATGTAAAAGAGATCCTATAAGGTGTCTTAGGATCAATAATGATAAAGAATATTAAAGGGTGAGTGATATGGATGATGAGCTTTCAAAATTTGGACAACACTAGACTTTGGGTTTGATGTTTTGATGTTTTAAGGATAATGAACTTATGAATTCTAAGATAGACTTGTGACCTTAGGATAAATTTTTTCAAAAAGGATTATTTGCTAATTTAACTAGGTGTATGAAAAATGATGCATTCCCACACACTTAGCTAAACAAGGTGATTTGGTTTGATTTGATGATTACCCAAGTCTAGGAGGTTGATGTATCAAAAGTTCTAAAGTTGTTTGTGAGATGAAATGAAAAATGTTTTGGTGTGGATGGAAAGATTGATTTGATCCTAATATGAACCTAAGAGGGACTTGTTTACAAGACCAAGGTGTTGAAGAACACACTTTTCCCTAAGAGTATTTCAAACCAAAAATATAAATGTTTGCTTGAAGGACCACATGTTTTGAACATAAGACAATCTATAAACATGCACATATGCGGGGTTCAATTGATTTAATCTTGATTAATGAATTGCTTTTACCACATCCAATGTCTTGATTGAGTTTTCAAACTAAATGTCTATAACTTTCAACAACTTTCATTTCACAAAGCTCAAATATGTGAAAATATAGAGGTTGAAGTCATAATTCCCTAGGTTTACTTTGGAGCAAATGTGGATTGAGATATGACCCAAACATTATGAAGCCTCAAGGATATTGTTTAGAGAAAAACAAGATATCTTTAAGGGCATGCAATAATATAGAGTTTAATAAAGGTATCCACACTTAAGTCCAAAGGGTTTGAAATCTTAATGCCAATATTCAATATTTTTTTAAATTGTTTTAAATCCAAGCAATGTGTTTGACGTCCAAGGTAATGGAGATATTTTTCAAATCTTCTTCATAAGATTCACTTAGCAAGTTCACAAAAGACAATCATTACAAACTAGAGAGTAGGTACGTTCTTTGAGGTGGGCCTACCTCATGCCCCGAAGGGATGATTTTGCATGCA
>VDFB02066778.1:0-12483 GCA_007258455.2 Sequoia sempervirens | reverse complement strand
GGTTTTAAGAAGGTTCTCAAAAATATTTTGGTACCTGATGAGGTTATCTTAACCCTATTAAAACCCAACTATCCTTTTGGGTTGAAGCCATATTCAAAATTGGACAAGTTTCCTTTTCTTCGTCTATGCTGATTTTAGAAGTCATTCCAAGGTATTCTTTGCCAAGTTGCGTTGGCTTTTGTTCGAGTTCTCGAAACTCTTTCGACACTCGATGAGGTTTTCACAACCACGTTTGGAGCCGATGTGGATTTCAAACTCATGCTCAGATCCAAAGATTTTCACAAGCTTTCATTTGGGAAGACAAAATTGAAGGTTATTAAAGAATTCAAAGGCATTGGTAAAGTTTTCGAAATTTTCAATAGGTTTAGAAACCTTTGTCGAACTTTGACGAGGTTTTCACAACCTCTTGAGAAGCTGACAAACTTTCCAATTCGAAAAATGGTCTTCTCACAAGAGCCTCATCCAGAGCCAACTTCATGTTTTAAAGGAATGAAAAATGGTTAAACCTTGACGGGTTATCAAAGGAATAGTTTCAAAGGAAAAACCATCTTTCAAAGAAATCAAAAGGTTTTGAAACCTTTGTCGGAACTTGATGAGGTTCTTGAAACCATTCAAATCTCCGATGAAGCCTCTTCGAACTATTACTTTATTTGAAAATTTAAAAGTGACGAGAGTGGGTGTCGAAAAGAAAGCTCACATGCACCAACATTAAGGCGCACAATTATTACTCTCTTAGAGCCCAAGGACATTAAATATAAGCACACTTGGTTGTCAAAGATAATCATTTCAATAAGCAGTCAATAGAGAATTTGTAGAAACGGAGAAGAGGAAATTGTAGAGCTAGTATGGGAAAATTATGACAACAAGAAAGTTAGCTAATTTAAAGGTACATATCATTCTATATTCCCCTGCATCTCATTACTCGCTGAAAGGTGAATTGTAATAGTTTGAGTAATCTCATGGGGTGCAAACGTGATACAGGATTTTTGGGAAAAATTAGAATTCTTTAGACGCATTTGGTCATCCTCTGGTGCAAATTGTTCATATCTTTTCTCAGTCATAATGAAGTATAAGTATCCAGGCTACAAGCACTTATTTGGTCTATCTAGCACCCTCTTTGAGATTGGCAGTATTGGATTAGGGCATGTAAATCTGAAAGAATTTTGGGAAAGGATAGATAAAGAAGTAGGCCCCCAATTACACAAAGATTGATAGAAAGTGGGTTATTGCAAGCAACTGCCTTCCTAGTAGCAATCCAAGTTTAAATTTGGTCCTAAAATGTATAAATCATTACGACCCTCAAACTAGAGAAGTACAAACTAACAATAACAAACTCGTCGTTAAGTTGAGCAATGAAACCTTCAACACATGCCTTTGGCTACCCCAAAGGGATGAATTCGCAAATATCGATTTCACAATAGCTTACTAGTGATACACAAAAAAGAAAAGCCAATGTAGAAATACAATTGCTTGACAATGGTTGGCAGTACCAAAAAGGGGAAATCTTAGCTACTGAAGAGATTACATCGGTCGGACTTCGTAGAAGAAATTTCAGATATCATAGTCCTTCTCCATAGATTGAGAAGTAATGAAAATTCCCATGACTTTGAAGAATGGAGGTATGTCTTCATTGTTGTAATCATTCATTGTCAACAGTTTATTGATTGGGTTAGCCTCATTAGTGATCAAATTCATTGATAGATAATTCATTTCTAGCTCAATAGGTCATTCTATATGTCCTATTACCTGTTCTATGTGATCGCTAGCACAAGACCTTGGCCAGGGCTTCGTCCTGTGGGGATGCTTGATGAATCAACCCAAATTTATGATTAGAATGTTTTGTAGCAGTCTTTTTATGTTGATAGTATGAGAAAATTAAGTGCTATTGATTTTGCTTTAGTTCAATACATTGGGCATCTAGCGACTTCCTCTAGCAAATTGGATTTAATCCAAGGGAACAAAGCATTGTGGAAGTTGAGAACTAAGAATGTCATCATTCCTCAGAGAAACCCTAGTTTCTCTCCTCTGCTCTAACTTATTCGCTTTTCCGATGTTTTTCCCAAAGCTTGTGGTTTTCGACCGTTTTTGGGTTTTGATGCAACTAATGAAACATGGCGATTTTGCATGGAATACAAAATAAATCCAAATAAAATATCTAGGATGCCAATATGGATAGAATGAACAAGATCTACTGCTGATATATCCTTTATTGATTTATTGGATTCAGTACAATAAATTTTCAATGACATGCATATTGAAACAGCTTTATTAAATATTAAGAACCTGGTATATTTGCTGCAGGCTGAAAGTGTATAAATGGTACTTGCTGTTATGGTAAATGTGCTTCTCCCTAAGTTACGCAAGCTCAACAGATACCAAGAGTCCCAGCGCCACTTTGGTGAAGTTTGCAAGTCAAAGGAATAGGCGTTTTGACCCAAATAGGAAATACGCCTCTCTGAAGATGGTACGGCTGGTACTGATTTTTGCAGCCAACTGGTGATTTCCAGATCTGGTACGGCAACCTTAAAAGACTCTTTCTCCCTCAATCTAATGTTTGCAACTTGTCAAAAATGCTAAAGCGCCTCCAACAATGATGAAAGAATGCCTGAATGGAAGGCGTCTTCTTCAAGGTAGTATGCACGAATCCCTAGAAGGAAGTACGGCTGTGTGAAGAGTACGGCTGCAGCAGCTGGTATAAATGCAAATGTACGGCTTCCTTTAAACCAATGTTTGTGACTCCAGAACTCTGTTAAATAGGCGCCTTACTGACTGAAATCTAACTGCAAAGGAAAGAGATGTTTTGCTCTGAAACCCAAGTGTGGCTCTCTATGAACAGTACGGCCAAGTACAAAAAAGTACGGCCCTCTTTAAACAGCAGCAATAAATATGAAACACGTTCCTCTGTCTTCTCGATCTAATCTCTGAGATATGATGCACCTCTGTGAATGAAAGTATTCTGAATAAATGAATAAGCTGAAGCTCTGTAAAATAAATAACCTCTGGAGCTCTGTGATTCCTCCTGAATGAAGAAACCTCTATGTTGGCAATAGATCAGATGTTATTTCACATCCTCTGAATCGCTCCCACTGGAGATGGCTCGTTCTCCAATGCGTTCGAGACTGAAACCCTAAAGCTTCCGTTCTCTGGCAAAGACTTGATCAATTTCTGATTCTCAAATATCATAATCGCACATTTTCCAATGCAAAACCCTTTATTGCACACAAAAATATTTCTTAATAATAGGGCATTTTAAAATATTTCAACTTTTAATTCTTTTAATTTGCAATAGTTCACCAAATAAATTATAAATTTAATATGTGAAATGGCCCTTTCCCTCGAGCAATTTCTTTATGAGACCACTTTTAAGTTATAATTAAAATTATAACTTTATATTATAAACATAAATACCATATTTAATCAATGTAATTAAATATTAATATTCTCGCTAATCATCCGAATGTTCGCCTCGGCACGAATTTAACCCCGGCGATTCAATACGACACAAACCATACCGCTAAAAATAGCAGGGGTCTCACATCGCCGCCACAGAACTGCTAAAAATAAATACCTCGCAAGAAACGCCCCAATGAGCTCCAACGAAAGCCAATTGATCAAAACCACCGGACGGTTAAAAGTTCAAACCTTCAACCACTGCCGCCTACGCAGGGTCCTTATGATAGGCCAATCCCACGATCACCTGATGCTCGCCAAAAATGGGGACATGACATCCTCAGATAGTGAAATGCCACTTGTCATCAAAGCCTTCCAAGTATACAAGGCCAGGTCAGTTGCATAGTCGTCATAGTCACCACGCGACGGTGGAAACGATGTGGATCTAGTAGATGCGCCACCTCAGGCTTGATTTCTTTGTTGTTCAACTGTTTAGAAACAATGTAATTTCTTATGCTTTAAAAGTAAACTCTTTAACCGTCAAGAAACAATTACTTCAAAGATTGGGTTACACTTGCATGCCATGTAATAAGATGCTACGTTGAAGTCTCTCTCTCTCTCTCTAGGGTTTTTTTTCCTAAATATAAAGCAAAGTAGATGAGAATAGTTAAAAACAGATTTTTGCTAATTTTGGAGATGGTGCAAGTCTGTGAACATACAAATTGGACATTTAAAATAAAAAGTCTATTATGGTCTGTGAACTATAATTGGTTTTTAGAGTTATACTCTATGTGGGTGTAAGAACTATTTTAAGTGTTTGATTTTCTCTCATTAGCAATCATTTGTTAGTAGGAAAAAATATTGGTTACATTTCTTGAGATAATGAATTAGCTTGTGTTCTGATTATTGTCTAGAAAAGTTTATTTTTTTTAGCCGTATATGATTTTATGAATATCTATGGAATAGTTTGCTCTTTCAATCTTACAAAAGTGTCAATATTGTTTTTGGCCTTTCCTTGCTTTCTGGTTAAAAGCATATGTTTGGAAATATTAATCTAAAAAAAGAGAAGAAACAAAATTTTATCTTATGAGGGAGCTGTACCTCTAAAATTCAGAGGGAAGTTGTTTCCTTGAACGAATAGCTTACCCAACTGTTGGTGAAGATTGCTTCTATAGGCGGGCATACAAAGTTTAGGTTACAAATTTAAATAGTGGAAAATCTGTTAAGCAACACATCCTACCATTTGTTTTATGCCCCATTGTTTAGAATCCTGCCTAGGTCTATAAAATCACTATTTTTGCCTTGTTCTCTATTTGAACCACCTATAAGCACATGGAAAGAGGTGACATAATTCATTTATAGAGCATTAGCTCATATTTCTTTGAGTGGCTTGATCAAATCATTAGTTTCGTTCTCCTTCCATTTCTCTCCTTGGTGAAACATCTCCATAAAATTTGAGTGAGGACACAATTCTTTATCATTGTACCAACCTAAATTGTTGTTGTTCCCCCTTTACTTTCTTGATGTTCAAGAAGGTCATCTACTTCATCCATTTGACACTTAATACATAATACATAATATAGGACAATCTTTTTCTACTTGAATTCACACATATTTTAGAATCTCCACTAGACTTCAGTTGAATTTATAATTTTGTACAATATTAAATCTATGTTTGATTTTAGTTTGGCAAGAAACACAATTTAGTGCCATTGTAATGTACCACCCCAATATGGACCTTGATATACAATAAGTGAATTTGGATAGTATAGTATGCTCTTTTTTTTGAATGTAACCTTATTGTTTTGTAGGCTTGAGCAGAAAAGAAACATATACAAAGTAATCCTGACCGCTAACAACAATTTTAAAACTAAGAGTGATAACTCATAGGAATTTCCCAAGAAAATGAACAACACAGAAAACTGAGATACACCAATTGAACAACTAGTAATAAGACAACTGACATATACTCCTTTGAACTTGACTTTTGCGACTTGTAATTACATTGAAACTTCATTTTCTGGAGCTGGCCACACTATATACGATGCTCAAGAGTGAACAGAGTATTATTCCCAGGAACTGTATTTATACTTGTTGATTTGCTTTGTGCTAGTGAACTGGAGAAGGCTCTACTATTGGCATGCCAATGCAAGAGACCATTTCATAACATACACTGGATCTTCACAACTCTTTGTCTCACAATGCTGGCCGTAATTTTTTCTAACTCATGTTGTATAGTCGTCTGCAGTAAGTTTGCATTTTTTGAAATATCTACATCACGAGAAGATTCGAGTAATTTTCAAAACACCAGATTCCACCGCTGGGCTTTCACGACTTAGGGAAACTTTGATATTTCTCAGGATATTAAACTCCTGACTGGAACCATGAAGAACACGCTATAGGAGATTTTGAAACTAGATAATATGCTCCAAAAATTTCAAATCACGTCAAAACTACAATATCCTCCATGCCGCGTTTCACACTTTTAACATATATTTGATAAATGTGAATCTTCAGGAAACCACGAAAATGGAAAAGGAGTCCACTCAAACTGTGCACACATCCGCTAAAAGACAAGTCAGGTGTAGTTACACACACACACGCACATATATATATATATATATATATATATATATATATCAACTGCTAAGCATTGGATTTTCAAAGCTCCACCCTTCACCTGCTCCGACTATTCCCAACTTTTTCACCATTAAATTTGTGTGTTTTCAAGCACCTTCAATCTTCTATTTATCAAACCACTCCAAATGCTCAGTCCAACTGAATGCCCAGGGTGTATCTTACAACACTAGAGGCATTAAATCTCCACAGGAAAGCCATATCTCTATAGAGTCCAAAGGTAACTCTGTTACCAACCAAAATCATTGAAAACTCCTTTGCATAGTTCCATCGATTTCCCCAATTCCCACATTTCCTTCCATTCCCGAATGTAACTGACGTTACATTTCTTGGAGGCGTTTCTTGAAGAATTTTTAATAAAGACTTAATTTATAAGATTTCTTTTTTTTCGTGCACTTAAGGGACCCCTTCTTTTAATTCAAACCATTAACACCCCTTGTCCAATAGGCTTTAAATAAACTAATGCATTATTAACTCACGACAAAAAAACCAAGCATTAATTTACTTCTCTAAATCAACATATGTTGAAAGGGGAACATTACAACCATTCATTTACAATTCTTGAGTTTCTATTCCTTTAGTACGCCTAATTTTAGCACTCCTTTCCTATTGTCAAACAAAACAATATAATATATAGAGTATTGTTATTTTCTTTGGTTCATAGATGGTGGACATTAATTTGTGTAGTTTGACATCAAATCGACAAGCTTCACTATGGAGGCCACCTAGTTCAAGCTCAATTTTAATTTAATGTTATAAAGAAAAACCCTTGAGATACCTTTGCAAACAAGGCTTTATGAAATTTTCCATATGGGGTCCTCCAAGTTTGATCTTACAACCAAAGAGTATCTCTTCAATCAAATTCAATAGAAGGTTGAACTTGGCCTCGTATGTTGGGGTACACCACACCTAAAATTAGATGTAGTAGTTTCCAGTTTAAACACAACATTTGTAGATACCATGTAGCATATGAAATATCCCAACCAATATTTGTGCAATTTTCTGATTTTTTGTAATGCAAAATTGATGCCCTAATTTTTGATTTTTTAATTTCTGCTTAAGCTCTAGTGTGCTGATGTAATTTTCTGAGTTTTATAATTCATGAATAGCAGTACATAATGCAACCAAAAGATAGAAAAACTTGTAGCATTAAATCACCAACATAGCATGATTAGATCCTTAAATATGAGCCAACAAATGTCTAATATAAACCTTCAGTTTGCTGCTACAGAATATGAATGCAAATAACAGAGTAAAGTGGGCTTCAAACATGCACCACAACATGAAGAAACCCCAAAAATGCAGATGCTGGGCGAAGCTGCTCTAACTACAAATATGCAACTAAATGATGAAGAAACAACTGAAATAACCCTACCAAGGGTGCGCTGGCCTGCTGGACTGATGTTAGGGCTTTACCACCCTAGAAAATTTGAATTAGAACCTCCAACTTGCACAACTTCCCCTTTATATCAGAAATCTAAATGCTGATGCAAATTGACATGAAACTAGCAATTATCTCCACTGAAGCATGTAGGAACCTCCGTCATGATGTGTAATGTCCTCGTTTTCTAGCTCACCTAAATAATATTAATATATTTAATTGTTTAATGTTGCTTGGCAAAAAGACAAATATAAAGGCAATATTAAATGATTAAATATTAAAGGGGTTATAAAGTGACAATGTGAAAGGTTTTATTAATAAAGTCACTTTACAATAATGTGTTAAGTGATTTAGGCGGGAAAGCCCTAAAAAGGAAAAAAGGCATTATAAAAAGGATTTGAGAGCTCATTTTCTCACATTCTGGATTATTATTTTATTTTGGGGCTTGAAGTTTGGAGGAGCTCTTTGGAGTTCGAAACCCTAGGTGGTTTTCCCATGGGTTCTAGTTTTGGTGGTGAAAGATTCCTCCCTAGCTGGTGTTGGCGGATTCAACCAAGCTTCGCACTTGCGCAATAAAGGTTCGGAAATAAATTTGAGGATTAGCGATTGAAATCAGCTTGTCTAAGAAGCAAAGATTTGAAGATTCATTTTAAGGTTTTGATAAATTTCAGAGATCTTCTAGTGTTGATTAGATATTTTATATATCATTTTAGTTATTTAGGGTTGCTGATATTTTCAAAATAGTGGGTTTGAATTCAATATTCCAGCGATAGTAGTACCACAACAAGACAAATTATTTGGAGAAAACGATATATCTACTTCTAGGGTTTGAAGTTGAGTTTGGTGAACCAGTTTAAGGGAGGCATTCATGTTAATATTTCAGTATTGGCATATTGATATATCTATCACATTGTGTGGGTGCCATAGTTCTGTTTGAATGTGACTATTGTTCATAAGAGAATGGCAATAGTGTTGGAGCTATTGGATACTGCAATCCTCTGCCTGGCGTGAGAGTCTAGAGAGGATAATTCTTGCATACAAACTGGGGCGACTAGTTTACAAATTATATATAATCTCCAGCAGCTTTCAGAAGAGTCGTGGGTCTGTTGTTTGCTATCGCCACTCTTGAGAGAAGGTTGTGAGGCAACCTGGTTTACCTCTGCAGAGATTTGGTTGATATTAAGGAGGCATTTCAGTTAGATATCTCCACGTGAACCTTTGCTGTAGGTCGTGGGCAGTCAAAAGAAGGTTGCAATACCATAAAAACCCCATGCCATGCATAGACTTGCTATTATTTGTTGATGAAGAGGTCGGAGGGGTTTTTGTGCATCACGATTGTGATTGGAAAAGATAATAAGAGGTGGCTAGGCGTGAATAACCTCTACAGTAGCTGTGACCCTTCTCAGTCTTTGGCGTAAGCTTCACAGGCTCTAAGATTACAGATGTTTAATTCTCCAGGAGAAGCGATTGTATCAGACCTGGAGTTTGCTGCTATTTCAACATTCTAGGTAGTGCTGGTGCTAGTTTGAGTATTTTCAGACTTAGACAAAGTTATTATCAGGTCTGAAAGTCATTCATATTTGTATTTCCTAGTTTGTTTCACACTCAAAAATTAGTATTGTAAACCTCCTGTCAGTTACTGCTATTTGAAAGTCTGAGTGAGCATTTTGATGGTGTATTATTGAGATTATCATAAGCTTGTAATTTCTATTATCAGCTGTTCACAATCTGAGTATAAGTAGTTGCATGAATGTCCGATATCAGACCTTTGTAGTTTCATGATAAGTCAATATTCATTGCTTAAACTATGTATTGCACTGCCCATGAGAGGAATGGAAGTTCTGAATCTGTTTACCAGATGAATGCTCTCTTTCCAATCTATTATATATTGTTACATTGTACAATATTATTAGTTTGATAAAATGGCACATCTATCAAACTAGACAATCACGGTAAAAGGTAGTTTACAGTGGTATCAAAATTGTCATCCGGCTTGCATGAGGGTGAACAATAATGGGCTTTAGTTAATCCACTTCAGATCAGAATTCCAGTTTGGGCTTCATGGCTTCTGTTAAAGATCCAGTGAATTATTTGCTTGAATCACTGAAGCAAAGTCAGATTTCTATTGAAAAATGTTTGAATACAGGGTAAATGTAATGAACCGGACTAATTTTTGTTTTGTTTTTCGAATTAGAATTACAATCAACACGCACCCGTTAAGGTTAGCTCTAAAACCAAAACGATGCGGAAAGCAACTCTAACCAAGGATGTACACTAGGATCCCGATGTTGGGCAAGGTGTGAGCATATGGTCAGAGGATCTGATGCAAATGCAGAATTGGAAGGGAACTCTAACCAAGAATGCGTCTAGGGTAGACGAGCATATGGTCAGAGGATCTTATGCATGCTGAGCTGAAAGTAACTCTAACCAGGATGGCGCCGAGAGATGGCGAGCATATGGTCGGAGGGTCCCTAAAAACTACTAACTGAAAGTAAATAGGCGGCAAGCCAGCCTCTTCTACTTATTCAGCGGGAAGTACAATGAGCAAAGAAGGAGATAAAGAGAATGCTGACAGTACTACTGTTCAGCTTACAATGAAATAGAGAGTGCCTGCCAAGAACATAAGATTAGAAGTTCTCCAATGCTGCAATAATGAAATATGATCACTGCAAAGCTTAATAAGATTTTCCAATCACAAACCCTTCACCAAAATGCATTTATCTAAATCTGATATGACAGACCAGCAACCTTAGAATGCACTAAAATGCTCATAAGTCTCTCCACACTCACCCAAAATGCATGAAATTGAATGCAATAGACCCTAGGACTGATGGCACCCTTTTCCCAATGATGAAAACTCACGCACAACCCCACATTTATTTCTTGCACAACTCCCAATGCTGCTTGCAGAGGTACGGCCCTAGGAAGGGCGACTTGTTGAAGATAAATTCAAGGAAGCCTCTAAAAATTCTGCAAATTTGCACAATGGGTCGCCCCTAGCAATAAATCACAATGGGTCGCCCCTAGCAATAAATCACAATGGTGAAGCACCCAAAATGATAACATTTTTATTTTTGAAAAAGTGATCAAAACATACAATCAGCTAATGAAATCAGCAACTCCAAGATGAGACTGAAATACAAACTTAGAATTCCAAAATGTAAGATACTCAACTAAAATGCAAGACAAACCTATTACAAACTATCTCTCAACTAGTTGCTATCTTTCAAGCAAGAAGATGAGCCATTGCTACGAGGTATGCTTTCCTCGAAGCATGTGCCTGAAGACAATGCAGCAGCATAATGGTATGGTAGACAAAAGATGAAGAACTGAAGAGTTGAGGCCTGTATTTAAAGATTTGAGAGAATCTTCTAGAAACTTCAAGAAGGGTGCCCAAAATTCAATTTTGACTTTTACCTCATTTGCCTCCAAAAGTGGCGTCCTTTTTCACCAGGTAAGCATTTTAATCTTTATTTAAAATAATCTCCTCTCCAAGTTGGCGTCCCACTTCAAGCTTGATTTTTGACTTTAGAAAATATAAAATTACCTCCAGATGAGGCGTCCACCCTTGAAGTCCCCCTTTTAAAACAACTTAAAGTGATGAAGCTAGGCCAAGGGGTCAACATTAAAATATAACATTATTTAAATCAACTTAACTTATCTCTCCAGAAAAAGCATCCAAAGGCCAAAAATCAAATTACCAACTGAACTAGTTGAAGAAGAGAGCCAACTGCACTGAAATCGACAAGACCACTGCCAGAAATAGAATTTACTAGAAATAGTAAATTCATGAAGGTGCTCAGATCACAAAGCAAGCCATAGCACTGCGAAGCTCTCTGAAAACCCAGAAAGAATCCGCAATCCAATCTCCGAACTTCAAGCAACAACCTCCTCAAAAACAGGAAACCCTAATTTTCACCCTCCGAGTAGCCTACGGGTCTCCGAAATAGGCCAACGGTCAACTGAATCGATCACAATTGAGAAGGGGACATTACAGTAAAGAATAGGAGGCTAACAGGTTTTTCAAGAAAAGTTGAAATTTTTAGGTAAGAAGTTAAAACACTTACCTCAATCAAAAGTAGCTCTTCTCAACATATTGGAAGATGTGGAAAGTCATCTATCCAAGGTTGGTCAATCACCTTCCCAGCCGATGTGCAAAGCTATGTCTACTTTGGTGCACTCTTTGGTCAAGCCAGTGTTGATAAGATATCAGGATGAAGAGGTGAGACTTGCAGTTATCACTTGTATTAGTGAGGTTGCAAGAATTGTAGCTCCTAACGCACCCTATGATGATGACATCATAAGGGAAATTCTTCAGCTACTGGTGGAGTGTTTTTAGGGGTTACATGATGTCAAGAGCCCTACCTTTGGTCAAAGAGTAAAAATATTGGAAATTATGTCGAAAGTTAGGTTATGCCTTTTCATGATGGACCTTGGGTGTGATGAGTTGATTCTTCAGATGTTCCGCTGTTTCATATCTAGAATCAGGAAATGTCATTCAGACAATGTCAAATCAAATATGCTAACTATCTTGTCCCTCATTCTTGATGAAGGTGATGATGTTTGCAAGCAATTGCAATCAAAATTGTTGGTTATCTGAAGAAAAGAATAGTATGTCTCAACCGCAACATATGATTTCACAAGAAGATTGGTCGAGCAAAAGATCGAGAAGTTCAAGGAACAATTGTCGGTAAGAGAATTGATTTCATTTGGTATACAGGTTCCACTTTCTCTACAGGAAGGAAACAAGCTATCATCCAGTGAATCAGCTGAGTGGAATGATGTGTTCAAAGTACAAATTGAGCCATCTTGTGTTATGACACCTAATGAGGGTATCGATGATGATTCTATAGTTGGAATTACCGTTGTCCTAATTCCAAATCAGAATATATGTATGGATGACATCGGAAAAGAAAACAATTGTGTGACTCAAGCGCTTCAGGAACAATCTGATGTTTCTTCATGTGAAGCAGAAGTTGATCATACATCTAATAGTCCGCACAATTTGGAGAACCAGTTGAAGGTGAGTGAAGATGAGATTGTGACAGCGTTGTCTGATCATGATAAAATGGACA
>VDFB02066777.1:0-54527 GCA_007258455.2 Sequoia sempervirens | reverse complement strand
TCCAAGGCGACCTAGAAATTTTTTTTTTCTACCCATTTGATTTTTCGACCTTGCGAAAAAAACCCACATTTTTGTTTTTCGAAAACATGTGCATAAACGACTAAAAATCAAAAAGTTCGGTTTTGAGCTAACCTAGCAGGGTACTGCGCAATGCGTGAAAAATATCCGTCTCTCGTCCGCCCGGTGAATGACATCACTGTCGTACTCCGGCATGATGTCCGCTCTCTCTCGCCTCCTCGTCTCTCTCTTCTCTTTCTCCACTTGCCAGCTGTCACAATGGGCCCAAGGTAAGTCCCCACTTACCTTTTATCCCCTTTTCATCTTTTCACCTCATGGTCATTTTTTCCTTTTTCTTTAACCAAAAATCACCTCAATTAATTCATCCAAGCTCTTTCTTCTCGGGGCCGCCATTTGCACACCATATGTCTGATTGACTCCGTTCAAGCGCCGTTCTTCTCGTTTTTCCGTGCTCTTTCCAACAACACGTACCACTCTATACTTTCGAGAAGTTGAACGGAGCTCCCTTTTCCTCCCCCGTCCCCCTTCTCAAGGGGGCATACCATACCATTTCCTCCTAATCCATTGCTCTAGCACTACCTTTTCTTGACCGGGGCATCCTCTCCGCTTTCCCTTCGTCCAGGGCAGCTCACATGCGTTTCCCCATGCTGGGGCATCTCTTTTCTGGTCTCTCCCTCTACAGAGACATCTGTATTATGTTTTTCTTCAAAACCCTATTATTCTAATAGTCTTCCGAAGAGGGGAAAAATGTAGACGTCCAATTTTGATCACTTCCATATGATCAAATGCGTCTCCTTGATTCATCCAGTTGCTCATCCCCTCTGACAATATTAATTAAGCCAGTTGTTTAATTAATACCCTGCATCTCGCACAAAGGTCCTAAAGTATTTAATTTGATACTTTACCCCTTTTCCTCCTCTAAATTAAATAAATATACCCTTTTATTCAATTTAGTCATAGATTCTTTGGAATTAAAATGCATTTTAATTCCATCTTTTCTCTCTCATGAAGTCACATCCTCCAACTTTGCAGTTGGTCCCTAATCCATTTTAATTACTTCATCTTCTTTCTAATTAACTAGGGTTAGCATGTGCACACCCTTAATCATCATTAAGGCTCACATCCTCCATAATTTCCTAATGGCTTAATCACTATTAGCCTATCTTAATCGGGTAATTTCTCAGACAACCTTTAATCATTTGATTAGCCTAACCAAATCCTCATCCTATTTATGGCACATATCCTTGAGTCAACCTTTATTAGTTATTTCTCCTTTGGACAAGGCATCCCCTTCCCCATGTGAATTTTTAATTCACCTTTTAATCCCCCAAGGCACCTAAAAGGAATTTTTAATTCCTTCACTTCTCCCCACATGTCCTCTATTCATTCTTTATTCTTTCTCTCATCCCCATGAGAATATTTGAGGAATTTTTAATTCCTCACATGTCCTCTCACCCACATGGGGACAAGGACCTCCTTTATGAGGAGATCTTGTCCAATCTCAAGGTACTTTGTACCCCTCTCCATGTCATGTCCTTCTCCTTCCACCTCATGTCCACTTCACCTTTTAGGGCTATCTCACATGCCACATGTCAAGATGTGAGGGCTTGTGAGTTCTCAACTCACCTTAGCCCTACATCTTGATATTTGGTGGATCAATCTCAATCGTCCATTTCCCCTAGGATTTCCCAAAAATCCTATAAATACCCCCTCTTTTCTCTCATTTTAGGGAGATCATTTTGTGTAGCCAAACTCTTGCAGTTTTGTTTCTCAATCCACACTTAGCTTTTCTCATGTTTTCAAGCATCATTTGCATCTCACATCACACATCTTGTGCCATCTAAGGAGCATACACATCCAAGATCGAAGGGCCAACCAAAGGATCGACTCAACGCAAGGTATAAAGTTTCATTTCGTGGCTTTGTCTTGTTTTGTTTCCAACTTAGGCTAATCTCGAAGTGTAGGTTGTTTTAGTCATTTATTTGCACTCTTTATTTTGTTGCTTGATTTCTAACCACCTAATTCGACCTATCACAATAATAATTATTAATTATAATAATTATATATGCATTTAATAGTTGTGTTAAAGAATATAATATATAATAATAATATAACCTATATATTATTATATATAATAATGAATATAATTTTATTATATACAATTTAATCTGTATTATATAAAATATATAATATATTAATTATATTTTGTAAATTATATAAAAATATAATAATTATTAATTTTTTTTTTTTTTTTAGATCAAGTAGGACCTGCAGCACTCCACTCCCCTATAAATCAAGTAGCTATACTGATAAACTTTTTAACGTGACCGGCGGCGCTGGCGCGACACGCCCTCCGGTACCACGGGACGGGGGAGACTAGAACTCGTGACCAGCAGAGCCGCAACGGAATTACTTAGCCAACCGAGCTAGGGCCCCCGCCCAATAATTATTAATTATTAATTATAATAATTATATATACATTTAATAGTTGTGTTAAAGAATATAATATATAATAATAATAAATAGTATAATTGTATTATTTATAAAAAAATATTATATAAAATATGTTTTATATATTAATTATGCTAATATATACTTAACTACATAAGGTAAAGAATTTCATAATGTTAAAACCTAAATGTGCTCATTACTAGGATATTGGCTATAATTTTCATTTTAGTAAACATATTCTAAAACCCTTGTCGAAACCTTATTTTCAAATTGTAGCTCAACAAATTAGAGAAGTGAAAGGTCAATACCAGCGAGGAAGGGTTTGGAGGAGCATAAACCAATAGTGGAGGTAAAAAATGATTGAAAACAATACAAAAAAAAAGGTGGAAAATGATGAACGGATGAGATTTGTTTAATAGTATTGCATACCCTATTCAAAAATCCTCATCGTCCATGGACAAAAGAAGCTCTATGAACTTCAATTAAGGATACACCTTCAACGCAAATTATTAATAAATAATATCATGTTAAATTTAAATATATTATAACTAGTAATTGCATTTTGGTGTGCAATGGTTATATCAAAGAGGTGTGGCCAATCAATTAGAAAAAAAATGGTCCATTTTTGTCATATATTTGTGCAATACATGAGATCAATTGATAATCCATCTAGTAAATGATTTTTTTTGTGCAACAAAGGTCTCAATGGAGAAGTTATAGCTTGAAATCAACTATGCTTACAAGAATCCAAGCCCAACCAAAATAGAACATCTAAATCAAGAAGATAATCACGGTCCATTACCAATAGGCTCATGTTATGTTTGCAATAGGGAGAGTGGGAGAGAAAGGGGGAGATGGGGATAGAAAGAGTGGGGAAGAGTGAGTGGTAAAGAGAGGGGTAAGGAGATAGAGATGGAGATGGAGGAAAGGGATATGAAGAGGAGAGGGAGAGCTAAAGAGTGAGAGGAGAGAGGGATAGATAGAGATGGAAGAGATAAATACATAGAGAGAGAGAGAGAGAGAGAGAGAGAGAGAGAGAGAGGGAGGGATAAAAAGATAAAGATAGAGAGAGATAGGGAGATAGAGAGAAAGATATAGAGAGATATAAAGGAAGAGGTAGAGGGAGAGATAAAGAGAGATATAAATGGTGAGATAGGCAGATATGTACAAAATTGGTCATAACATCATTCATTATTTAAGGGAAGATGATAAATGAATGAGATATAAGTAAGAAAATTAAACTTCATACAAATTGAATTTGTAAATATCAAATGTGTGGCCTATAATAATAGTCTTATATAATTCCCCAAGCTAACATGCTCAAAAAAAAACCTAATAGAATGAATTTTTTGAAATAATGACAACAAGGTCATTAATATAACAACATTTTGCACCTGTACAATAATGTGCACACATGTGTCATGTGAAATATCATGACACAATACCAATGATAGTAAGATAACTTTGCCATTGTATAAGTAAGGTGGCAACATTAGAAGACTAACACTCATGGGATAAATCCACCACAACAAACCTACAAGAGAGAGGATGACACCTACATGATGACTAGTTGCAAAGCCACAACCACATTCTCTCATAACACCACTCCATGATAGGATGAGGGAATCATCAAGCTCCAATCCACACTTAGTCATATTCAACAACTCTAAACATAAGGGAAAACCTTCATAAGAGGTTTTCTAACCAAGAGGCATAAACTCTTCGCTAATTGGAATGGCAATGGGTCACTGTCAAACAACCACATGGTTCTCAAGACATTTTGTAAGAGCATTGTGTTGCACAAGTGGAAGACTACTATTGCAAAACACCCATTGACCTATGAGGAATGATGAGAAAACAAAAAAATTCTTAAAATTTTCAACCTTCCCAATTCTTCACAAGGCTAGGTGAACAATCTCCCTAGCCCTAGGTTTGACAAGTGAGTAACTTTGGAAGAAGAAACACAAAACGAACCAAAATATGATATAACTTCTTAGTGACAACACATAGGGACATGCTCTAAACATCCCTAGACTTTGAGACCATGGGGAACAACTTTCACTCATAACATTTCCCATACCAAGCCTTAAAATACCCACTATCGATGAAACGGATGGAAAACAACACATCCAAGGACACCAGCACTAAGCTCCAATGTCCCTCGGGGGTGTCTATGTTCATTTTTAGTATAATATTCCCACTTAGGTGGATGTTTCCTTGAAATAGATTCCAAGCATTAGTGTCCCTATAAGCTAGTGTCCTAGGAAATGAGCTTCCAAAAACTAGGGAATGACTTCCAAGATCCCCCAAGCACAAAGGAAACACCCAAGTGTGTCTACAACACCTTGAGAACTCAAAAACACCAAAAAAACTTTAGGTCAAAAAAAGAGTTTTATTTCCCTAATCACTAGACACCACTGACAAGTGAAGGAGAAGGTAGGGAGGAGTGAAATCACCTCCTCAACACCCCTAATTCCTACCCTAACCAAGAAAAAAATTAAATTAAAAGATGCAATACATTTATGATTTTACAAGACCTCACAAGAGGCAACAAAAGTGCCCTAAACAACACCAAAGTTAAGGAATAAAGTATTAGGAGTAGGACAACCACATGAGAGGTTCCCAACATCATCCAAGACTACTCGAAGACAATTACGTTATTTTTAAACCCAAAGGATACCTTCCTACTTTCATTTTAAGCCCAAATAAAATGTTCATAGGTTCATTTTATTATTATAATACATAAGCACTCTTTAAGTGATCATCCTCAATTCTAACATTGAGTCATGTAATTAAGAATAAGTAGATCCACTTTCTATTATCCATGGATTACAATTTATCTCACAAACAGAGGTCTAAAATAAAATAATGTTATAATTACATCAAATATGACTCAAATATCCTTTACATAAACAAATTGCATTAAGTGAACCAAACAAAAGAAAACATGAAATACTTCTACCACATAAATTCATCTTTGACTCCACCATGATCCTTCGATCCCTAATGGTGGTTTCCACATCACCTAGCCTTGCGGAATCAAAAGGACCCTCTCCCACCATGCTAGGAGATAGTCACATGGACCATAAGCACAACACTCATACCAAACACATTGGGAGAGGGATTACACACACCATATACAAAGAATACACTCCACATACATGTCATAAATAAAACACTTATGGGTATGTGCAGGATCATGATGGGCCAAAAAGTGGCGATATGATGGGTATGTGTAGGGGATGTGGCTAACAATTTTTTTTTACCCAAAATTGATGAAATGAAAAGGGTTTTTAAAGGATATTCTTAGCTTTCCACCAATATAAATTATGTTTTGCTTTGAATTTAATAAATAATTATTATTCATTTTCTATTTGAATTACAACTAAAGTTCTGATTGATATAAGCTAAGTGAAAAAAATCTATAGCTTTCACACAGTATCACATTTTTTGAATTTGAAACATGCATCACATTCTATGCTTTGCATACTATAGGAATTAAAAAAAAAGAATTTCATGAAGTTTTGACCAAGTTAAGGTGGTCAGACATACAAGTTTTTATATTTCCCTTATCACTAGACACCACTGACAAGTGAAGGAGAAGGTAGGGAGGAGTGAAATCACCTCCTCAACACCCCTAATTCCTACCCTAACCAAGAAAAAAATTAAATTAAAAGATGCAATACATTTATGATTTTACAAGACCTCACAAGAGGCAACAAAAGTTCCCTAAACAACACCAAAGTTAAGGAATGAAGTATTAGGAGTAGGACAACCACATGAGAGGTTCAGAACATCATCCAAGACTACTCTAAGATAGTTACGTTATTTTTAAACCCAAAGGATACCTTCCTACTTTCACTTTAAGCTGAAATAAAATGTTCATAGGTTCATTTTATTATTACAATACATAAGCACTCTTTAAGTGATCATCCTCAATTCTAACATTGAGTCATTCAATTAAGAATAAGTAGATCCACTTTCTATTATCCATGGATTACAATTTATCTCACAAACAGAGGTCTAAAATAAAATAATGTTATAATTACATCAAATATGACTCAAATATCCTTCACATAAACAAATTACATCAAATGAACCAAACAAAAGAAAACATGAAATACTTCTACCACATAAAGTCATCTTTGACTCCACCATGATCCTTTGATCCCTAATGGTGGTTTCCACACCACCTAGCCTTGTGGAATCAAAAGGACCCTCTCCCACCATGCTAGGAGATAGTCACATGGATCATAAGCACAAAACTCATACCAAACACATTGGGAGAGGGATTACACACACCATATACAAAGAATACACTCCACATACATGTCATACATAAAACACTTATGGGTATGTGTAGGATCATGATGGGCCAAAAAATGGTGATATGATGGGTATGTGTACCAATATGTGGCTAACGACTTTTTTTTAACTTAAAATTGATGAAACGAAAAGGGTTTTTAAAAGAGATTCTTAGCTTTCCACCAATATAAATTATGTTTTACTTTGAATTTAATAAATAATTATTATTCATTTTCTATTTGAATTGCGACTAAAGTCTTGATTGATAGGTTGATTGAAAAACATCTATAGCTTTGACACAGTATCACATTTTTTGAATTTAAAACATGTGTGACATTCTATGCTTTGCATGCTATAGGAATTAAAAAAAAATGAATTTCATGAAGTTTTGACCAAGTTAAGGTGGTTAGACATACAAGTTTTTATATTTTTCTAAAGTTGTAATAAAAAAATCATAATTAATTATTTATTTGGAAAAAAATTACAAAAAAATATGCATCACATCGGACATGAGTCTTTACTTATATCTAAAAATCTTATAAAAAATATTATCATTTTATTGTGGTTAGGGTGGACAGACACCTACTACTTTTTTTTTCGAAATTTAAGTACTATTGCATTGAAATTTCAAATTTTCACCAAATAGATTTAAAAAAAAAAACCTAGTAGTTTAGAAACTACATTTAATCTGCTATAGATTCTATTGTTACATATTTTTGAAATAATATAGACAACTTATTCAATTTTTTACGTCAAGTTGTCTAACTCTGATTTTTTTGATTTTTTCGCCACTTAAGGGCTTGTTTTTCTATGATGATTTTGCTCATACCCTTATTTGATATCACAAGAGGGATCAATTATAGGTAGGATCAAATACAAGTCTACATTAGACAAAAAAACAAATACCATATCACAAAATATGCTAAATGGATGCAACTAAGTTACCACGGAAGCCATTAATGGATGCTTTAAGCTACTATGATCAAGATTTTAAACTAAAAAGCTAAATTTATGCAAGATGAGTGTATTTTTAACAGCATAAGCTTACTATTAAAAATATGAATCCATTTGTCTCCAAATAGTGCTTTATTTATAGGAATGCAAATAAAAAATCAAGGGCTCAAATCAATTTGATCAATCAATGGTTAATAATGAAAGAAGGGTGAGCACATGGATCAAGGAATGGATGAGAATCAAAGATCACATGCATCAAGAAAAGATCAAGGGTTGAGAATTATTTCAACAAACACACTTTGTAGCAACTTTGAAAGTTTGTTACAAAGTTTGTTTGAAAAGAATCATTGCCTTTTTGGAGTAAAATAGGAGAATATCCCTCTGGAAAATTCCCTATGTAAGTGGATGGAGGGAAATTAGCAATTTAGTTAATTGAAACTAAATTTGAATGTGCAAGATGGAGAATAACATGATATTCTTTAAATTATTGATTTATTTAATGAAAGGGGAATGCAAAATGATATTTAATTAAATAGCTTAGGGGTATTTAATTAAATAAGAGGACTTATGGGGTTAAATTGAATAATTTGATTTAATTCAATTTAACAGGGTGAAATGTTAGTATGAGAGGGAGGTGAATTAACCCAATTAGGTCAATTAGATTAATAGATGAAAATGATGCATTTAATTAAATAAATAGGTTAATTTAATCAAATAGGTGAATAGGGGATGAAATTTATGATGAAATGATGTTAGTGATCAAATTCAAGTGTGTAGTATCATTCAAGACATTTTTAAGTGTCTACAAGAAGTGTTATAAAATCCATGGAAAATATCATGATAAAGAGTGCTTTGTTGGGTCTGCCTCTTTCTTCAAAGTTATTCTTGGAGACTTCACAAAAAAATTGGCAAGTTTTATACTTGTACTCCTGCAATCTTTTTCATTTTTTTAAAATTTCACATACACTATTTAGAAGTTGTGAAAACAGATTATGTAATGTGTTTCATGCAACAAATTCCTCCTGCATTTGTTTCACAGTTCATAAATGGAAAAGTCAAAAATATGGTGTTGTAAGGACCAAGTGGGTAGGAGTGGGAGGAGTTAATGAGTACAAATAATGAACTAAAATTTTGACATGGTTGGAAAGAATTTGTCAATTATCACAAGCTGCAATTGGGAGACTTTGTTGTGTTCAACTACATAATGAAGTCTTACATAGAGGTTTATATGTATGGAAGATATGAGTGTGAGAAAATGTTTAGCACGCTGTTCATTTTGAAAATCCAAGGATTGTTTTAAATAAGAGATGCCCTTCTAACAAAATGTGCAATTTAAATCAATCAGTAGGCACTAAATTGCTAATTGATTTGGTTTTTAATGAGGAAAATAAGAAAGATTCTGAAGTGGTGGGTGAAAATCAAAGAAGAAAAAGGAAATATGCTTTTCTTTGTAAGAAAAATGTTTTTTCCAAAAATATAGATCTTGTTAAATTTGTAAGTTCCATAACAAACGTATGGAGTTGACATTTGAATTGCATTTTTATAAGGAAATTAGTATTACCAATAAAGTGAATTTTGTTGCAGGGAAGCACATGGCAATGGAGTTGACTTCTCCTTTCAAATAAGATAAACCCTTTTTTTCACTGGTTTTTAAATCATGGAATATAAGTGGAACATATTGTCTAGTGAGATCAAATTCTCTACTTTCTTTATATATATATATATATATATATATATATATATATATATATTCAAATTTAAACTAGGAGTAGAGAGCCTACAAAGAGATAATTAAGAGGTGAACAATATGCAATGTACTCAATTAATTTTATTACTTCATTTTTTTTGGATAGATCTCTCATAGTCTAATATGGACATCTGCATTTGTGTGAATTATATATGGGTATGTGCAGGATCATCATGGAAAAAATAGGCCCTTAAGTGGCAAAAAATCAGAAAAATCAGTGTTAGGAAACTTGATGTAAAAATTTGAATAAGGTATCTATATTATTTCAAAAATATGTAAGAATAGAATCTGTAGAAAAATTGAATGTAGTTTCTAAACTACTAGGTTTATTTAAAAATAAATAAAATCTATTTGGTGAAAATTTGAAATTTCAATGCAGTAGTACTTAAATTTTAAGGAAAAAATAAGAAGTAGGTATCTGTCTGACCACCCTAACCATAATAACATTATATTTTTTTTTATAAGATTTTATATGTAAGTGGAGGACTCATGTCCGGATGTGATGCATATTTTTTTGTAATTTTTTTCCAAGTAAATAATTAATTATGATTTTTATTACAACTTTTAAAAAATATAAAAACTCGTATGTCTAACAACCTTAACTTGGTCAAAAATTCATGAAATTTAATTTTTATTTTTAAATCCTATAGTATGTGAAGCATAGAATGTGACATGTTTGGATTCAAAAATGTGATACCGTTGAAATTTATAGATGTTTTTCAATTAGCCTATCGATCGGACTTTAGTCATAATTCTAATAGAAAATAAATAATAATTATTTATTAAATTCAAATTAAAAGCATAATTTATATTGGTGGAAAGCTAAGAATTTCCTCTAAAAACCCTTTTCATTTCATCAATTTTGGATAAAAATAAAGTCATCAACCACATACCCTACAAATACCCATAATATTGCCACTTTTTGGCCCCTCATGATCCTGCACATACCCATATAATTTGATAGAAGTGGTAAAATAAGATTTGCATTAATAAAAAATCTATAAGGTTATACAATGATATATGTGGATAAAATTATACAATATATCCAATAAAGTCATACAGACTTAGTACAAAAAAGCCATATGGACATAAAATGTCACATTGATAATACAAAACATATGTTCAAAAATGCCATGTAGGCATACAAAAAACCGACCCTGATACATAGTCATTTCCCACTAGGGAAGGAAATCGATCACACATTTCCTTTGACTGTTGGTTGGATGGAGATGCAAGTGATGCTGTTGTCTTTTTAATGTGCTCACTCATCCTCCTCTCTTCAATTTTCTAGAGTTTGAACTAATACAATAAGAAGTTTAGACGTAAATACATAGAAATTGAATTGTGGAATGAAATATAATAGAAAAGTCACTTATTGCAAGAAAACAATCACCGTGCTCATTTGCAACAACAAGACGTTGATGATCTGGCATGACAAGCACCTATAGCAAGTATCAAGATAACAATTAAACTACATACATGTATCATTAAAATTTTCAATAATAGACCAATAAATGACCAAATATAATGTAAAATTTACTAATTTGTCACATACCTTTTTCAAAGGATTAGAACCTACTACTACTACACCAACTGCATGGTCTATCATGCCACAAACATTAGAAGGGTTGTTTGATGTCAACATTTGAAAATGAAACAAAAAATATGAAGTTACCAATTACCAAAACTGCCTAACATTGTTTTACAACACCATTAAATAGTAAAGGTTACCTGAGTGAAGGTTACTTGAGGATGAGAATAGCGAGGTGTCGATATCAAAGGTCCACCAACAAAATTTTTCACATCCAAAGTGTGTTATGACATAATCATTCATATAAGGTTAACCTAAATTCACATGTAATAATAATTTCTTTAATACTGGTTACATACCTGCAGACTTGACAATGTAAACATGTAGGGGTCTATAGGAAGGGTGCATGCAACATCAACACTCCAACCCTAAATTTTTAGCATATTCATTTTACTAATTTAGTTATTCTTACATTTTAGAATAAAATTTAATAAAAATATTAAATGAACTTGTTGAAATTTACCCGAGTATCAATGCCAAATGTTTGACTCAACAAGGCATTTGTCATGACCATCTGCTCTACAACTGATGTATCTTATGTAGCTACATCTCGAGCACTCTCACCATCATACGTGCAAATAGTGTTGCAAGAGTGACAAAAGTGGGTTGGAACTTTGGGCCTAAAAGACTTGCCCACATTAGGCTCTACTAGAGGCCTCGCATACTGTACAAGGTTCTAAGTAAGCAAGCTAATCGATTCCAACATGTCCACCTCGGCACTGTCCTTCACAATGGAAGGGATGGTGATATGCTCCACCACAAATTTAGTCAATGGTCTCGGTGCCAACTGCAGATTACGTCATGCACCCAATCTATCATGTGTGGAGCCCCAAAAAATAATTTAGTCAAATAATTTGATATCTTTTTAAAGAAAAACTCACAATAGAGTTTCCTCAAAAAATACTGTGAGATCTTGTAGTTATTACATGGAGATTGGTCAAAAACCATCCACCACCACTCCCAAAACTTATTTTAATTAATTCATGGTGGTGCCAATGGATGGGGAACCTCTTGCATGCAAGTGATAAAGGCGCATTGGTTTTTGGGTTTGTGAAAAGAGAACACAAGTTAGCTTTGCTAATTTATCTTTGTTCACTTGTGCATAGGAAAGTCCACTTGCATAAAATCATTTTAATTCCTCCCTCTTATTAGACGAAAAATTGTTTTTTTAACTCAATGCTCTTACATGAGATACAATCGACTTTAGGGATTTGACAATGCCTCTCCTATAAGGGTGGATTGCAACATGTTCATTTAATCTTGTAACCAATTGTTTAAGCTCTCTTTTGTTGTTTTCTATTTGATTTAAAATATTTTCTTGAGTTCCTATAGGCTTTCTACAAATTGAGGGAGGGGTTTGATGTTTTTCTTGTTCAGGAGGGTTTTCGTGAGGAGGTGATTGTGAATTATCAATATTTAGAGGTGGAGATTGATTTATTGGAAATTAAAACAAATTTTAATCAAAAAACCTATTTTGATCTACAATTTATTCAAATTTGAAACTAAAACAATTGAAATACATACTTCTTCCACCTTTGTGATGTCTTAGCGCCATCCTCACAAAGAATCACAAGATGGGAGTGCAAAAATGATCTCCTTTTGGTGAGCACGTGTTGCAGAGGTGAAAAAATACAAAAGAAATTGTGAGGAAGATAGAAAATGAAGTTTTTGGCATTGATTTTTTTTTTAACTTGCTTTTACATTTGACGAGTGCCAAATAGGCTTTTTAAAGATTTTTTTCTAATTTGACACCTTTTTTGTCACAACTTAGTGCACTTACCCACCATCCATATCTCCTAATATTAAATCTTCTTCCTACTCATATTTTGATTTAATTACATGCATCATATAGGCACCTAGCTTGATAAAGATTCAAATTTTTTAAATGGCATATACTTGTAGTATTCTAATAAAAGTGTAACCTAAAATCATAGCCTCCATTCTTAGGCATATGGTAAGAGAAACCTTATAATTTATTTATTGTCATACAATAAATAATAAATGGATATATTACAAAGGCCATATCATAATTGCTACTAGGAGAGCAATCTAGTCTACCTACCAAGTCCAACCACCTTCTGCAAGGGTTTGGCCCCTTATTGGGTCCATAGAGCATGGCCTTAGTGTGCCACTTAATCCAAATGATTACTTGGCATTATGTTTCCTTATGGGTTGTTTGACATTAATGTTGATTTTCTTAGTTGGTCAAAGTTATATAAAGCACAAGCTCTCATTCTTCAATCTTTAACATGGCCTAATTGTAAATGATAAGTATATGGGATCAATTGGTGCTAAAATAATGTGTATTATTATCAAGTTGATGAGTATTTATGTGAATATGAGTATAAGGAGAGAGAAACCAATATGGGCTTGGCCAATTGTTGGTGGAGTACTTTTACTTCTTGAATAAAACCATAAGAGATGTCAAATAAAACAATTAGAGGCAATAAATAATAACTATGATATGGAATTTAAGTGGGTGTGAAGAAGGGAAAGGTAATAAATTGAAGGGGATAAGAGTATGAAATTACACGATGAATATTCCCAAGTGATTTCTTGTTGATATTCTTTTATGAGATTGTTGTTTTAGTAATTTAGATCTCACACTCATAGAGGACACGTTTGTAGTCATTTATTAAAATGTGTTGCTTGTTGTACAACTTGACAATATCATGGGTTTAAGCTAACATTAAGAGAGAAATCATGTCGAAATGTTGTAAGTTTGTTTTATTTAAATAGGTCTATATACATATGGAGATATATTTTGAAGGAAAAATGGTGAATGTGGATTGTTTCACATTACTTGACTTAATTAATATTTGTAAACTACCATGCTATGAGTTTGGAAATGAACTTACACTGTAAACATGATTGTATGAATCCATGATAAATAATAATTTATATAGAATGCAAAGTATTTTGTTTGTATTCCTCAATGATCAAATAAACTTGTTTGAATAATTCACCAATGTTGGTTTAATGGAACAATGGTGATATGCGTTATAAATTTGTTTGTGTGAACTATGAAGCCTCTAATTTCCCTTAATGGGATACAAAGGAAGGGAAAAAGAATCGATTCCCCTAGGAATAGGTTGGAATCTAGTGATATCATGATATAGAGAGCTTAACCTATTTAGTGCAAGTTGTGGAATAGAGTTACTACCATTTTCATGATTTAACAAGGTTACAAAGCTAGCACTTCTAAATTGGAATAAATTATTAAGATGTGAAAATACTTAATGCCTCTTTTTAGTGTGGGAAAACATCAATATTAAAGTCAATAACTTTAGCATATTAATAGTTTAGCCATTTTATTTTCTTTCCATGACTTGAAGGTAGTTTACCAAGATATGTGATGTGTTACATTGAATATTAGAACTATAATCTATATTAACAAATATTAGTACCCAAGGGTGGTTATTACATGGCATTGGATTATTAATGCAAACTACCACGGGCCAATTAGTGTGATTCTCTTCATTATTTTGACCATGACTTTAAGATTAATGTTAGGGATCAAATTAATCCATTAATTATTTAGAAGATTCTAATGCTAGAGATTCTAGAGTTGTATTGACTGTAATTTTAAGGTTAATATTGATGATCATATTGCTTAGCTAATTATTAAAAATATTTTTACTATAGAGAGTCTATGGGAAATGATTTGGAGTCTACAATAATGTGGGTTAGAGTTTGCTAAACATTTTTATATAAAGATTTGAATTTACAAAATATTTTAACATTTTTTGTAAAAAATTATATGACTAAAAAGATACTTTTTATAAAAAATTAAAATAAAACAACTCAATACAAAATATAAACTCTTAAAAATACATCTCAATAAAAATATTAGTATACTTCAATCTATAAAATGATATTTAAACTTTAAAACACTAAATTTAATTGATTAATTAAAAATATCAAATATCAAATATAATAAAACCACAAATGTGTTGCTAAAACTAATTATAATATAATAAAAAATGTAGAAATGATCCCTATTTCCTTATTTGTATCTACTAACAAATACTTCAAGAGATGTTGATTACTTATTAAATTGGTGTCTCTCAATCATTAACGAGTACAAATATTTGTGTTGAGTGAGCAACGTTTCCTTACAAAGTCCCTTCTTCCCAACCTTTGAAATTATTTCCAAATACTCAGAAGGAAAAATATGATCCCACGAACTCACAATCCAAACTATATATAAAAGCCTCCTGAGAATAATTTTAAAATAGTTCTTTAAATATAAAATCCAACAATCTGATTTGAAATTTTTTAATCAGACAATACTAGAACTAGCTTAGAATGCCCTAAGAATATCATCAAATGTAAGCACATGAAGTTCTGTAGTTTTTAACACTAAAACCTGATGCCATTTCTTAGGGTAGGAATAGTTCTTAGTGGCACAGCTTTTTGCAGAGTAATGCCAAATGTCTCAGACATATCAATACTTGCTTCATTGTCCTTGGGAATGGACCAACTGAAGGCTTGCAACAATGATCCCACCACCAAATGAACCATTTTCTGTGCCAATGGAATCCCAATGCATATCCTTCTTCCTGCTCCAAATGGTAGCAGTTCAAAATCCTGGCCTTTGTAGTCAATGTTAGATTCCGAAAACCTCTCTGGATTAAAACTTAAAGGATCTTTCCACACACTAGGATCTCTCCCAATGCCCCATATATTCACAAACACTTGGGTATTCTCTGGAACAAGGTACCCACCAATCTCACAAGACTTATCGGCTCTTCTAGGAAGGTTCAATGGGGCTGCAGGGTGTAATCGGAACACTTCTTTCACTACAGCTTGGAGATATGGAAGATTTGATATGTCTGCCTCCTCCATTCTTCTCTCCACACCCACAACATCATCCAGCTCTGCTTGGACTTTTCTCATCACTGTTGGCTTTCTCAGAAGCTCTGCCATTGCCCATTCAATTGTTGCTGAAGTTGTGTCGGTCCCTGCAATAAACATGTCCTGCCAAAACAAAAATTTAGCCGGTGTTATTGATAGTGGCATTACTTCGAATAATGAATTTGATTTGAGTTCTGTGAAAGTTCCAAGCTAATATTTTTTTGGGGGGAGTGAGAAGCAGTGTTGAAACACTGTACCATATAAAACTTAATTGATGGTCATGAGTAGACTACCCTGCAATACATTGCTCAAACTACTGATTAGCGGTTGCATTAAGACAGTTAAAGTGGATTAATAGAAACGAAGAAGCCAATTCTATCCATAGATTCTCTTAACTTATTATATTAAACTTCATAATCAATCTCAGTATCATCTATAATTATTTATGAACATTACTGGACCTGTCATAAGAGTAGAAGGTTAAAAGGCAGTGTCTAACAAGCATTTAGTAGAACTAAAAATTATGAAAGATAAGGCATATATTTATAAAAACCTTTACCAGAGTAAAGCATCCAGATCCAATTAATCTGGCAGCTCATATAAGCTCATATCACCCAATAGTTGAAGCAGGTAGATGGAAGAACATGTAGTGTGAAATGACTCAAATCTAAATATGAAAGAAAAATCATTGTTGTCTTGTGTACTGTGTATGGTATAGACTTTGCAACAAAGAGGAAAAGTAGCAATTGAAAAAAGAGGGTGATCCTTACTTTCCATTACTCCTAGAAATTGACGAACAAACGATTTAAAGGTGAAGACTGATTTCCACTTTCCTGGCGGTTCTAATTGTTCAGCTATGTTTAGGAAGTGGCTTCCAGAAAATATATGTTTTTTTGATGTGTCTGACCTCTTGGAGAAGAGGGAAATGTAGCCATTGGACAATTAATAAGAAATTTTGTGATTTTAGAGCAGGGCTTTTCTTCTTAGTAGAGGAGGTGGCTGAGAGAGGGGGAGGTTGGTCTATGCGAGAAATTGCACGTATGAGTTCAACCCAGGAATAATTTTTAATTTTATTGTTGTAAAATTTCTATATGAACGTGCTGGTTTATCTTTTAAGTGCTCACTGGAGCTCTACAGTTTTTCAGTGCAGAACAAAGTAATCTGCATCAGTAGTAATTTGCATCAGACATAAACAAATCAAATAAGCTAAAAGACTTGTATTTGTTGAAGCCTGGAGACTATGGTTGGCTTTCTTATATACGCCTCCTCCCTCGTCAGTGTTAATCAATGGAAGTTCAAGAGGATTCATTAAAAAATTGAGAGGTCTCAGTTGAAGAGACCCCGTCTCTCTTTCTAATGCATCATTGTGGCTTAAGCCTTGGGAAGGGGCTTGAAACATCTTCATTGATTGGGCAGGTTTTCAAATTGATAGGAGGTGTCTTCTATTTATTCACTCCAATTTGTTGATGATAACCTCTTGGCCGTCAGCCCAAATCTGCAGGAAATTAACAGAATTAAAAGCCTGTTTTTTTATCATGAATCTGCCCTGGGCAACAGATCAATTGATCAAAATCCAAATTGTCTATGGAGCAGAGCCTTTAGAGTAATTTAATCTCGAGAATATATGCTGGTCATGATTATCTATGGAGCAGATTCTTTAGAGTAAAATACTTGGATGGGAATGAACCGGAAAGAATATTGACTACTGAAAATACCCCCTGGCGGTTTGTCATTTACAATAGCATTATAAAGATCAGGAATTTAATGCCTTGCTTCCTCAAATGGGATATTTGAAGATGTTTAAGGCTCATTTCTGGAAAGATGATTGGCTTGAAAACCAGCCCCTTGATTTCAGGGAAGACCTAAAAGGTCTTCTGTTTTTTCTTTGCAGGATTTGGGGAGTCACTTACTATAGATAACCGCTGGAATTGGGAGGAAGAAAATGGTACAACTATTAAATGGTGGAAAAGTGTTGTTATTGTACTACTCTAGCTTTACCAGGCATAGGCTGTCCTTAATTCTCTCTTCCTCAAATTTAGATTAATGGCTACCAAAGGCGATGACGAACTTCTCAGGAGAACACTGTTAAATTAGCCTATTTTTTTCACCGATGAACCTATTCACACTACCCCTCCAATTAAAATGTTGCCTCTCTTCTTCTCAGGAGAACACTGTTAAATTACCCTACTTTTTTTTCACTGATGAACCTATTCATACAACCCCTCCAATTGTGTGGAAGAGGGTGTGGAACGCATATGTCTGGCCAAAAGCTTTTCTTTCCTTTGGTTGGCTTTTTTATGATAAATTTCTTTTAAGGGGAACAATTGAAAAAATGAGGCTGGCCTGAAATCCTCAAATGTATTGCATGTGGTAATGCAGATGAAACTAGTCCTCACTGCCCCTTTGCCTTCAAGCTATGGGAGAAGCTAATGAAACAAATTCAAAATCTCCTAAGTCATGCCTTTATCTGTTGAATCACTATTGGCTGAATGGAAAACTCCCTCAAAGGAAAGGCTCTCTTTTCTTATAGAATTTGATTCCAGCCATGCTGGTCTGGATCATATGACTTGAAAGGAATGCAAGATATTCAGAGAACTCACTTCCAACGAAGAACAAATCTGGAGTAGGTTTGAAGTTCATACAGCAAAAGTCGGTCCTCAGCACAGGAAATGGAAATTTTGAACTCTTGGGAGGCTGTAAGATCTGCTGTTGACAAAATTCAGTTTAGCACCAAAAGAAACAAAGCCAGTGTTGAGAATAATAAAGATCAGTCTTGGATCAAACCTAACAATGGATTTTGGAAACTCAATTTTGATGTCACCAGCAGGGGTAATCCCTCTCCAGCTGCTTTTCGTTGGATCTCGCGAAATAGTCAAGGCTTTCCCGTTGTCCTCAGAGCAGGCTACATTGGCCAAAATACTAATAATCTTGCTGAAACAGAAGTTATTGTGAGGGTGTATTAGGCTCCTCTTGGCTGTCCCTGATGATGTTTGTGTGGAAGGTGACTCATATCCTATTACTAGTGCTTTGAAGAAAAACTATTATAGATTGGGTATTGGCTATCAAGATAGAGGAAGCATGCAAGGTCCTTTTCAAGAGTCTATTGGTCACCTTCCATCATGTTTAGCACTTGGCCAATAAGTTGGCAGACTGGTTGGTTAACTGGGCTCTCGACAATAGATTTCAAAAGGAGAGAATTTTCTTTGTAGATGAGATCAATCAATGAGTGGAGTTTAGTCAATTGCTAGACTTAAATCAAAATGATGCAAGTTAATCTGCTACTAATCTGTTTGCCTGGTATTTCGGTTAGTTTTATTGTATCTATATATATTCGTTTGAATTTAATGCCCTTCGATCTCTAACAGTTTGTGACTAGTTCTTTCAATACTCTGTTCTCTTTGGTTCTTGAAAAACTTTTTCCTCTGCATTTCTGATTAGTGCTAATAGAGTTTTTTATTATAAAAGAAAACAAATAAACAAATAAGCAAATTCAACGTCAGTAATTCATCCACGGAAAATTCACCGTCATGACAAATTCACAAGTAAAATTCACCACCAGCAATTCACCGCTAATCGTATTAATATTTTTTAATATATGAAAAATTAATTTTCTATGATGGTGAAAAATTAATTTTCTATGATGGTAAATTTTCCTAGAGCCCATCAGATGATCTAGTATTTAGAAATATAGTTCTAGATAATGGGAAAGTTAAAAACAGATAGTCTATCTCTATACGAATGTTAATAATATATTTGTATTTGTAGAAGCCATACCTGTGAGGTAAGTTGAAATTTTCATTCATTTCAATATTTTCGAAGGAATGTGACTTACCATAAACATTCCTTTGATGTTCTCCAGAGTAATTTGTGTACCATCTTCTTTCAAATCCAACATTACATCCAAAAAATCCTTTACTTCATTGCTGTTGTTCTGTATATCAGCCCTCTGTTCTAGTCGCTCCTCAATAATTCTGTCAAACAGGTTATCAAACCCCTGGGCCAAACTCTTAGTTTTACTATTCAGTCCCTGAAGATCAAACCTCGCCAGAAAAGGAAAAAGGTCAGATAAATTCGGAACCCCTGTTAATTTTAGGACTTCCCATACCATGTCCTTAAACTCTGCAGCTTGTGCAGAGCCTGTCTCAAACACTTTTTTGCTGCAAACCATCTTACCCACAAGGCCAAGAGAAATCATAAAAGCTCTTTCACCAATATTTACAATATTCCCCAGTTTAGAATCCTTCAAGATGTCATCAATAGCCGTATATACCTCGTCTCTTCTCAAATGTTGCAAAGCATCCAGCCTTTTGGCACTAAAAATCTCTGTGGTGCAGATTTTTCTAAGCAAGCGCCATCGAGGTCCATAAGGACTCCATACTAGACTTTTGCCTTGGTAGGCAAATGTCCTTGCAGCTGTATTGATCGTCCTGCTGGAGAAGTTTTGGTCATTGTTCTTTAGTACTTCTCTTGCCATGGATGGAGATGACACAACCAGACTCGTCTGTCTGCCCAATTTGATAGTCATGAGAGGCCCATATTTCTGTGCAAGGAGGAAAAGAGATTGGTGGGGCTTGTCCCCAAGCTGAGGGAGGTTCCCAATGAAGGGCCATCCAGGAGGACCTGGTGGCAATGGTAATGACAAACTTCTCTTGCTCTTCTTCTTCAGAAAAATGATCAGTATCAGAAGAACAACTCCTGCAGCTATAGAGTATGCTGATGATGCAACATTGATTGAATCCATCACAAACTAGTAGCAAGAAAGCATTCGCTGAATGTGTGTTCGAATGGGTATGTGAATAAGAAAGCTTTCAATGGACGCAATGAATTTTTGCATCAAGAAGACATTTGCTGAATTTGTGCTTAAATGGGTATGTAAATAAGAAAGCTTTCAAGGAATGCAATGAACTTTTGCATCAAGAAAGCATTCAATGCTCAAATGGGTACTTGGTCAGAAACCATCTAATCGGTTGAGTATCTTGGGCAGATATCATCGGTTTGTGGCCAGAGGGTATATAATATCAACTACATTACATGAGGGATGACGTTGGTGAATGCATAGATAAATAGTTTTATTTGGGATTCCCACACCAACGAGACCTTCCCTGAATCGTGGCATCTTCCTAACCTTACTCCCGCCGACTTTCTTGTGGTGTAGTTGAGACAACCGAATTTCAACAATTGAGCTGTATGTGCAGAGTGTCATAGCAGTTAGCAGCGTTGAACAATGTACAAGGCGGCTTGAATCTCCATGAACTTCCGACTAATATACAATATTTAAATTCCTTGATCATAAGCTTTATATAACGATGCAAGACGATGAAGCGTATATGATCCAAGTCATATTTGGCAATTGGAACTAGTGTAAGCGCTGAGCAATGATCGGCCGGCACGTCATGTCTGATATTCTTGCAGCAATTACCGTTAGGCATTTATACGTAGAATACGTCAGCTGCACCGCTCGATACAAAGTCCTTTGGCCTTACGAATTTCTACTGTTAGCCGCTTTCAACCCCAGCCAACGTGCTTCTGCATTATAGCACCAGCCGCGGGGGTTCGACCTCGGTCCAGGGAACAAATCAAAGAAAACATGCTTCTGCATTATTATGTCATAAGGACACAATTATGATTAAGTTTGACAAACATAGAAGTTCAAAACAAAAATTCGTGATCAAATTGCCTAAAATGAATTTGAATTATTTTAAAATGTAAGAAATAAATCTACAAAATTTCCAATTTTTTAAATGACTTTGTCGGAAGTGGAGGAGGTGGTGTTTGGGATGAACATGGGGAAAGCGCCTAGCCCTGATGGTTTCCCTGTTGAGTTTTTCCAAGAGTTTTGGGATATTGTGAAACTGATTTGTTGGAGGTGGTTCGGGAGTCTCTTCATAGTAAGCAGATGCTTCGTGCCCTGAATGCTACTTTTCTGGTTCTCATTCCTAAGAAGGAAGGTGCTGACAAACTTGATCTCTCTAGACCTATTGCGCTCTGTAACGTGGTGTATAAGATTATTATGAAGTTGATTGCTGAGAGGCTTAAATCTTGTTTGTCTGTGATCATTTCTGAAGAGCAAGGTAGCTTTGTGGCTGGTCGTCAAATTCTGGATGGGGTGGTGATTGCGTCTGAAGCCATTCATTCCATGGCCACCTCTAACGAAAGGTCTATGTTTATCAAGTTGGATATGGCCAAAGCCTATGACAGAGTTAAATGGAGTTTTCTTCAGAAGATTTTATTGGCCTTTGGTTTTTCCTCTGAGTGGGTGAGCTAGATTTTGAGTTGTGTAACTTCTTCCTCCTTTTCGGTTATTATGAATGGGGAACCTTCTGAGCTTTTTGGGGCTACCAGGGGCCTTCGTCAGGGAGACCTGCTCTCTCCTTATTTGTTTATTATTTTGGCTGAGGGGCTTGGCCGTCTTCTTAATTCTCAAGTTTCACATGGTTTGACTCATGGCTGGCGGTGGGGGATGGGCTTGCCTACATTTTCTCATTTCCAATTTGTGGATGATACCTCTCTTATGGGGCTGGCTCGTATTAGGGAGGCTGATTCCTTCAGGAAAGCTTTGGACATCTACCTTGCGGCTTCGGGCCAGAGAATCAATGAGCAGAAGTCTTCTATATTCTTCTTTAATACTCCTCTTGCTATCCAGCGTCGGATTGCAGCTATTCTGCGGTTTCAAATTGGGTCTCTTCCCTTTGTCTACTTGGGTATTCCTCTTGCTGTTGGTCGTCAGCCCAGGTCCTCCTGGCAGCTATTGCTTGATAAGCTGAGGCGGAAGGTTACTCATTGGACTCATCGTTGGTTGTCTACTATTGCTAGAGTGACTCTTCTCAACCCGGTTATCCAAGCCCTTCCCATCTACAGGTGCTTAGTTCAAGCGACTCCTATGTATTTCCTTAAAGAATTTGATGCTCTTTCTCGTCAATTTCTTTGGAGCGGTAATTTGTTGTCTTCAAAATGGAGCCTGGTCAAGTGGGAATTGGTGTGTAGACCAAAGCAGGAGGGTGGTCTTGGTTTACGCTCTGCTATTTTGAATGGAAAAGCTTTTGCTGCCAAGCTTTACTAGCGTTGGTGTACCAATCAACACCAGTTATGGGCTCGTATTTTCAACCATAAATATCTTCGGGGTGTTGCTTCTTTTGAGGTTCCTCGCTATCCTCTGGAAGGGAGTGGTTCTATGATTTGGCATACTTTGAAAGTGGGGGTGCAACTGATTAAGTGTGCTATTTTTTGGATCTGTCATTCGAGATCACAGGCTCTTTTTTGGTCAGATTCTTGGGATGGTCACCCTCCTATTCTCTCTTCTTTTCCTCATCTCCAGTCCCTTTCTGATGTTTTTATTGTGGCTAGCTGGGATACTGTGGAGCATTATAAGATGGTGCAACATGGTGGATTGGTTGTTAGTTTTCGCTGGAAGCATCCTTCTGAGTGGCCACCTGGAGGGTTTGTGGGAGATAGGATTGAGCTCTCCCATTTTCTGGCTTCTCGTGCTTGTAATTCTTTGAGAGGCCCTGATGTCTTGGCTTGGGATGGTTCTGACTTGTCTGAAAAGTTCTCTGTACCTGCTGGTTATAGACAGGTTGGTAGGTAGGTGTTTGGGAACATTGAGGTCCCTTGGTGGAAGCAAGTTTGGCACAAGTTGGGTTGGTCCAAGTGCAACTTCTTTATGTGGTTAGTGGCTCAAAATCAGTGTCTTTCTTGGAATAATTTATGTAAGCGTGGTTTCCAAGGCCCCTCTATGTGTGTTTTGTGTCATGGTTGTGAAGAGAGTGTCTCCCATCTCTTCTTCCAATGTTCCTATGCCAGGGAGATTTGGCATTTTTGGTGGGGGTGTGGAATAATGCCTGCTGGCATGCTTCCTCTTTGGTGGAGTTTGGGGAACGGTGGGGCAGGGCCCCTTTTTCTACTCCTTTTTTGTAGGCTACTTGGGCTCTTGGGCCTTCCTTTATTATCTGGAACCTGTGGTTGGAGAGGAATAGGCAGATTTTCCAGGATTCATTGTTGTTGGCTCCTCACCTTTGGAGGAAAATTTTTCATTCTTTAGGAGAAACTATTGCGGCTAAGTGTGATATGACTATGCTGGTGGACCCTCATGATGTTGGTTGCTATAATCGTCTTCATCTTCCTCATCTGCAGCGCCAACTCATGCGCAACAGATGCAGGCATCCTACCTCGAAGGTGAATAGGGAGGTAAGATGGACCCCTCCTCCTCTTGGAGTCCTAAAAATCAACATGGATGGTTCTTCTCGTGGAAATCCTGGTCATGCTGGCATTGGGGGGGTGGGTCGGGATAGCTCTGGAGATGTTCAGTTTATTTTCTCGGTGTATAAGGGTATTCATACGAATAATCTTATGGAGGCTCAGGCCATTTTATTAGCTGTGGAGCGGGGCAGTCAATTGGGATGGCGCAGGATCATATGTGAGTCTGACTCCCAGGTCGTGGTGAACTTACTGAAAAGACAGTATTTGGATAATGTGAGCTAGTAGCTGGCTTTGATTGTGGAACAAATTCTCACTCTTTCTACCTCTCTGGAGGATATTACTTTCAATCATATTCCTTGTGAATGGAATGGTGTTGCTAATTGCTTGGCGAAATGGGCTTCTGATCATATTCATGATTGGAATTTGGTGGATCGGGGTCAACTCCCCCTAGATTTGTCTCATCAATTGGATCACTTGGTTGATATTGATAGGGCCATTTAATGCCCTTGCTTTGTAACTTTTCCTTGATTTAATAAATTTTTTACCCCTTGATGTTATAAATATATTAAATTAAAATTATTAAAAAATAAATAATATTCTGTTGAAGTTTAACTATATTATATTATATTAAAAAATATATAATATTATAAGTGCAAAAGGTGTTTCTAGAAGGATATCTCTTGACATATTTTATATAGATTTTTAAAAGATATATATGCTAGTGGCATTCATAGTCCCTACCTTGATCTGATTTCTAATTGTAACCTTAACTATAACCATATTTATATCCCTAACCCTAATTATAATTGTAGCATTAACCATGATTTTAGCAATAACTACATAACACAATGGATAACACTCCAATCTGAATACTTTATTTAATCTTTTGTACAAAATTGATTTTACTAAGAGCTACTTCAATCTTAATTGAGTGAAATAACTTTTTAAAAAATATAAAACATGAATTAAATCTTAATTTAGTAATTTTTTAAAAGAAACTTTGAAATATGTTAAAATTCATACATTAAAATAAAATTATTAGTAATATAAGATTACAGAAAAAATAATCATGGTTGTCAAAATACAATGAACAACCCAAGGGAAAAGAATCTACTTCAATACATCACAATTAGCTTCCATTCAATGAGTTCTAATTATGAATAATTACAAAACTATAAACTAGTCAAATTGCAACAACAATCACCTAAATAGTTATCCTACTAAAATTCAACAAATAATCTTGAAATAACCACATAGGTAAAAAGGCTACTAAAAAAATCAAATGTTGTATTTAAATAGGCTTTGGAGATGTTTGGAACATCGAATATCATCTTCATGGACCTACATAAAATTGGAAGTTTAATTTATTCTAACCATGTACTATACTTTCCATAATCCTTGGAACCCTCTTTTAGCAAAGAACATAGAAAAACAAATTGCAACAAGGTGTTAGAGTAAAATTTTAGCATTTCTACTTCTTGATGAATAATATGATTTGAAAACATTAACAAACATATACTAAACAAAATATTTTATCTCATTGTATCAGAAACCACATTTTTATGAAGACCACTACCCAAAACAACTTATTTCCATCCAAACATATATGACAAAAAAAAGTAGAAAAGTGAAAAAAGATAACATTTCATTTTTTGGTTGTTAAACAATCCCAAAAAATATGTTTCAATCTTTCATTACATTAATAGTAGGTGCAATTAGATGACTCAATCTTCAAACATTTCAACCTATTTCCTATAGGAAGCTTGTAGTGTAGAATTTTCCAAGACAAAGTTTGAACATTTGCCTCAACTTTAGACCTCCAAATTAGAGCACTCAAGTTCTTCCATTTTCTTTCGTGAAATATACAACTCCATTTTATGTTAAATTCTTAGGTTTAGAGATATATTTAGTAGTATATTTATTTATTTATTTTAAAATGCAAGCAAAAAAGTTGAAGCTTATCAAGCCACAACTAATTTTTAAATAAATTGCATTGAATAAGAGTTCATAACTTCATAAGTAAATTGGAAGGGATAAAATATCTAGCAAAAACCAAAAATTCCTTGAACATGTTATTTGAACTTAAAATTAATGTTTTGCAGCTTTGCCAATTAGCCTAATCAAGGGCATTGAAATCTCAAATATCACAAAATTTTCATACACCTTTTCTTAATAGATAATGAGATTGTTTTAGGAAAGAGATAGAGATAGTTTGACAAATATATTGAATAAGCCTATTCCACTAGATAGAAGAATTCACAATTTAAACCATGTTTCCCATAATCATTTTTAAAATGTAATAAATTGTAAACTTATTACTAGGCCTTCTAGATGGATTGTAAAGGGAATGATGGTTTTACATTAAAGAAAGGAGCAATAAATTTTTTATCTAGCCACCTGACACCTTACCACTGGTCACTAATAGCCACAAGATTAATATAGTGATAGAATAGAATTTTCCACTGCTCTTCACCTAACAGAACTCTAATTATCTATTTAGTTGATAAAAAGTCCCCCATGTCTAGGGGTCCAAAAGGCCTAAACCACCTTTATCCTTTGGTTGTATATAATGAAGCTAGGAGGTGGATATAAAACCAACTTTTCATCCCTATTAGTCCATAAGAAATTTTGGATGGTTTTATTTAAGTTCTTATATCCTTTCATGGAGGATATCCAATATGAGGATTAGTATACATGTGGGACCAAGAATATCTAATTCATAGCCTAAATTTTGCCAACTAATTTGATATAATTTTATTTCCCCAAGTATACACTTTATTTTTGAATTTGGTTATGCACCAAATCCACCTATCAAAAAGAATTACACCCAAACCAAAGGGGATACCTAGGCATCGAGTGATTTTTCTATGTTTGACTTGCTTCTATTGCTTACCAATCCATTGAGGAATCAAAGTAACCTGAGGGTAAGTGCACGAAGTTGAGTCCATGAAATGTGGAAGTTTTTTGCCTTAGCCAAAAAATTGAAATCGGCATTGATAAAACGGGATCCCGATTTAATAAACGGGATCCCGATTTTTAAAAAACAGGATCCCGTTATGGTTCGGGATCCCGAGCCTGAGACCAAACGGGATCCCGCTTTTTAAAAATCGGGATCCCGTTTCCTGTCGGACTCTGAACCAAAGCAGACGGAACGTGATCCCGATTTTAAATAAACGGGATCCCGATTTGTAAAACACGGGATCCCGATTTATAAATAACGGGATCCCGAGTTATATAAATCGGGATCCTGTTTCCTACTGTTATTTATTTTTTAAAAAAATAGTAGTTTTCACTTCTGCGAACGGGATCCCGAGTGGCTTGCGACAGCGACCTCAACACCAAGTACAGGTACCCTACTTCTTCGCCTTTTTTTGGTTTGAATTGAAATTTTAAAAGAAATACGTTAATTTAGCATGTTTTTTTTCAATTTATGTGACATTTTAATTATTTTTTTAATCCTTATATTAGAATTCAATAGTTGTCAAATTAGATGAAAACTTGCAATGAAATTTAAACGTTTTTTAATAAAATTGAGAAATAAAACCTTGAATTGAGTTTTAGAAACAAATTTTAACTTTTAAATCTTAAATTGTTCGATTAAACCCCAAAAAAAATGATTTTGAAAACCCTAATTGAAACAAAACAAAAAAAATTGCATTTCAAAACCCTAAAGATTGAAATGAAATAAAACATCGCATTTACAAATCCACATCGAGCTTTTTGAAACCCTAAATTCAAATCAAACGAAAAAAATTGAATTTGAAAACCCTAGTTTGAATTGAAACGAAAAAATTCATTAAAAACCCTAATTGTTTAAAACTGAAACCCTAAATTGAATTGGAACAAAAAAATTTGTTAAAACCCTAAGTTTGCTAAACCGTAGACCCTAAACTGTAAAATCTAAACCCATAATACTAAAGCATTTGAAATTTATGAACCCTAGACCCTAATCTTTCATTGGACATACCTAAAATTATGTAGGTTCAATATCAAGAATGGGTCTATTTGGTAGATTTATGAAAACTATTTTGAATATCTAGAATGCCATAAAAGTATAATTATAGCAATTCCAATTGGAAACACTTCCAGATACATATATATCCTGGATAATAATCCACCCATCCTCAATCATAATGGATTATTTGGCAATTAAGAGAGATTCAATTTAACCATAAAATTACCTATATTTTGATACTATATAGATTTATGTGGAAGGATAGAAATGCATCAATATGCTTTGTGCCATATTTTATGAATATTAATATTTAAGAAAAATCTAGATAAGATTGACCCAAGTAGATGATTTATGTAAGGGCTTTTTAGTGAACAAGTGACACACCATGGAGATAGGGATGGTATTTAAATTCTTATTTATAAATATAGTGTACCCCCTTTAAATTTGTATTTGGTTTTTATAATGAGTTGAAATTATCAATGTGTTACATAAAAGAAATTTGTGCTTAGATATATTTAAATTAGATAATAAAGATATAGTTATATAAAATAGGGAATCCAACATGAGGAATAAACCTTTAATGTGCCATTGTGTGCATCTAATTTATGCCAATGATTTAGTAAGAGTGATCGTCTAAGAGGATGAAATTTAAGCCTTGAGAAATTGTAAGATCTAACACTATTTTAATGTAGTTTTATATGTGTGTACATGTCCACTATGTTTTTTGAGTTTATGTTAATGTAAGATAAGGAGGATTGGTGGATATATTTGAAATCTAAAGAAAAAACAAAAATGATGTGAATATATAGATATATATTTGTAAAATGATTCTTTAACTTATCTATATTAAACATTGTATATTATCTCTATATTACTATCATGGCTTGATTTTCATTATGTCTACTAAATGTTGCTATATTTATTCATTGTTGTAATTAAATTATAGGGCTCAATGTGTAATCTATTTTACATCAAATTTTATAGTAGACTTATAATCCTAGAATGTTTGTAAATTTAATAGCTAACAAATAACTTGATAGGTGCAACTAAAAACCAAAAAATGTGGTTTGATTTATCTCCATTAGGCTGGATAGCTAAAAAATCTACTAGGTTTATCCCTATTAGGTTGAAAACCCAAAAGTGTAGCTTAATAAACTTACAAGTGGTGAAAACTCACAAAAGCACTAGAAACTAATATTTGCAAAACTACCCTTGACATATCAAAAAAAGCCAAAGGTCACCATATGTCATACCTATATAGGTTGTATAGTTATATTGGATACCTTATAGTATCTCCTATTGGTTATATATGTTTGAAGATGACATTAGCGACACATCCCTACATTTATATGAGATATATTATTACCATGTCGTGTTACACATATGCTAAGATACTCAAATATGGATAAGGAGAACTAGGGAATATATATTAGAAGATAAAGATATACTAAGCTATCCAATATTATATTTTTGTACTTAGTGTAGAAGAGAAATTCTAGACCAAGAATGCAAGTGCAAACTCAATACTCTACTTCTAATGAAAGGAAAATAAAATAATGAAAGATTAGAGAAGCATAATATGTTCCATAACATTCTTTTATGGCTCTAAATGTATGTGTTGAAGTTGCTCTTTGGTTCTCTAATGTGATAACATATACATACAAATTTTATCATATGGAAACATTTGGGGATGTCATTATTTTATAGAGTTGAGGGGAAAGGAATGGAGGACTAGGTTTTTTTGGAATCGAGGACTAGAATCATGAGAGAATTTTTGAATTTGAATTTGAGAGGGAAGAGAGAATTAAATGTAGGTGATTGGGTTGATGGAGGGCTTGTGTTGACTTGATTAGGTAGATGGGAATAATTGAATGCTAATTTGAATTTGGATTGAAGGTCTAAGTTGGAAATGAATGGCTATGATTAGTCTAATTGATTTGATGGCTAGGATAGATTATTAATTTCATTTTAGATTTGATGAAGTGGAAGTAAGTTACATTAGTTTGAGTTTGGATTGGTGATTTGGAATTATTTTAATTTTAAGCTATGGATGTGACATGATTATCCCCTTAATGGTTGATTAAAAGTTAGGATTTGGGGATTTTAGCTAATTAAATAATAAACTCTAAAGTCTAAACCGTAAACCCTAAAGCCATCATTTTTTCTTAGGCTCTTAATGAAATTTGGTTGTCTTAGGCAACTCCACCAAATTTCAAATGTACCTTATGCCATGTAATTGTTTCCTAGGATCTTGCAACATGTAGATCCCCTTAAGCTATCCTATTACCTTTAAACCCCAAACCTAAAAGTCTAAACCCCAAACCCTAAAGCCATCATTTTTCTTTAAAGGCTCTTAATGAAATTTGTTGCCTTGGGAAACTTCACCAAATTTTATTCATTTGAGCCATTTCATTTTCTCCTAGGACCTCACTAGACATAAATCCCCTTAAGCCATCCTGTCACCCTAAATCGTAATTCAATTTTCTTAAGGGGTTCCAATATGACATTTTTTAAGGGGATCAAAGAAGTTCTTAAAATTTGGTGATCAAAGTTTCCCAAGGCCCAACCAAATTTAACAATAATAAGATCCTGCAAGATTATACAATATCAATAGTTAATTGTATTTTCATTCAAATAACATGTGCCTTAGACATATAAATGAGGCTTACATATAATTTTATCATTTGTATTCAATCATTTAAGGCCATTTATATTGAATGGTTTAACTTGGTATTTCCTAAACATGTATCTTACATCTTGAAATTACAAATCTAATGCAGGTTCACTCATATCTTGAAGATCTCATGGATCCATTCAATAATATTCGCAATCCACCTCCACGCCATCCATCTCCAACACCTTCACCTCCACCTCCGCCCACTCCACCTCATAACTCCCCACCTCCACCACCTGAAATCAATGAGCATGCTCATTTGCGAGCACAAATCAATGCTTCTGCTAGAACCATCCAAGATCAAATCCAACATTTATTCTAAAGGAAGAATGTGGGGGTTCTGACTCCCTCCCTGTAGGAGGGATGTTTGCATCTAGGATGCAAACCCTTGTTGATGCTGTTAGGGATATGGATGGGATCGTAGATGAGCATCGACAATGGCTAGAGGAGAGGAGAACTCCTAATTTTGAAAAGGAAAACACAAAGAAATGAATATCTATGTAGTAGAGAGCCATAATAGTTTATAAATTAAAACAATGATCTTAAATAGTTATGAATTTATAATTTTGGTGAACGATGGATATTTTGTGTGATGAATTTATAAATTTGGTTCCAAATGGATATTTTAGTGACATGAATTTATGATTTTGGTTCTAGATGGATATTTTTAGTGACATGGATTTAAGAATTTGGTGGAATTTATGAACTTATAATGAATAGTATATAATAGTATATATATTTAATGACTATCTATTAGATCATGATTTCTCCTGCTAAAAAATTGTGTGTGTGTTAAAGACATAAAATGAGATTTTGTGAATGTTTCAAGTTTATTGTTTAGTATGTATGTGCATGTATTAAAAATTTGCATTAGTTCTTAAATTTTGAAATTTGTATATGTATGTATGTATAGTTTAGTTTAATGATTTGTACGCATGCAAATTATGTATCATATTTTTTATTTTAAATGTACATGTACATACATTTAATTTTTAATTTTGTATGGACATGCTCTTGAGTTGAACAATCAATGTATATATATATGTGCATTTCAATTAAATATATGAGAGCTTAATATATATGTTGCTCATCCTATTTCAATTAAATATATGATCTTAATTTTTGTATGCACATGGGTCCTATTTTGTATGATTTTAAATGCAGGTGCACATTATATCAAGCATATATCATGGATGATTTTAACATTGATGATATCATCAATCCACCACCTGATCCACAGCCAGATTCGCCTCCCTCCCCCCCTCCACCTCCACCTCCCCCTCCCCCTCCCCCTCATATGCCACCTCCAGCACCTATGGCATCTGATGAGGCTCGCTTGAGAGCACGAATAAATGATCAAGTCACATCCTTACAGACACAAATCAATGCTATGCAGAGTCAAGCATTGATTGCTCCACATGTGAGACGTTTTGCATCTGTAATGCAAAACATTGTTGATTCCATTAGGATGATCGATTCTCATCTTGATAGGCATCAACGAGAGAGAGAACAAATGAGACAATTTTATTCTGATGGTCTCTCTTATAAACAAATATTAGACCTTAAAATAACAAAAGCCCATCTAGCCCCCTACTTTCTTGACCCCGTTACCCGACAACCCATTCCACCCAACAAATCTAGAATATCCATGAGGTGGTGCGTACATCCGCAGATGATTGCACATTTTTGGGATCGATGGTATATGGTTTTTGATAGTCCCCCACATGCTAATTGGAGTGCCCATTGTATTTTTTGAGAAAATTGTATGTAGAGTTTGTTTTGGGGCAAAAGCCCACTATTTTTGATTTTTAGATCATTTTGTGGTGTCAGGGCGGCACCTCACAAATGTAGATTAGCAAGGCTGATCCTCGACTGCATGCACAACCCCTTGTTGTTGCTCCCGGTCCCTCCCATTCTGCGACCTATACATCAAGCTTTGGTATCAACATTAGGTTCCCTTAGTACACTCGCAGGAGACCTTGATCAGTACGCTTCTGCGATAGCGAGTGGGGAGCATAGAGACGATGATGATGATGGAGGAGTTTTTTATGGAGTTGGTCTGAGTACCACTCCAGGAGTGTCAAGGCCCATCCCCCATATATGTACTAGTTGTCATCAAGTATGTTATGGACCTGATCAGGCCACACCTAGTTCAGGTGGACGGGGAGATTCCAGTGGTTCATCTGGTCACATCAGTTCATTTATAGAGTTTCTGTAGCAAAAAACATCACCTCGAGGGACACATTTTAATAATGTATAAATACATATGCATCTAGATGTACCAACTCATTTTATAATATTTTATGGTTGTATATATCAAAGAAAAGTTTGCAATACATTTTAACAATCACTTTTTGGTGTACGTATTACACTCTCTCGGATGGGCAGCAAATCATCCTGCACTAATGAAAGGCCATATATTTCCATTACACCTGGTCATACTGCAAACCCTTATGGGGTATTTTGATTTCATTTTTAAAATTATATATGAAATCATAAATTATTTAACTTGAGTTTTAAATTTTATAATTGAATCACATATATGTTTCCAAATATTCATATTGGTTTAGTGAGTCAATCAAGATCCACGTCGATTCCTCCTGAGGGATTGTCAAGCACTCCTCCACTATCGAGCGACATAGATCATGGGCAGGTACATTCATATTGTAAATTTTTTTAAAGTTTACATTAGTATAGTTACAATTTTATGAGTTTTGAATTCACTAGATATATGAAAGGCATGCATGTACACTTGTAAATATTATAAGCATTAAATGTCTATGTACATGTATCTCTAGGTTGATACCACAATAAGAATGGGCATTGGGCAAACATTTGATGTTGCAGCTACTCGTGAGGCCACTGATTTCCAGGTTGTTTACAAAACTTTCTACAAAAAATGTGCAAACTTGAATATATATGTATATATTAACCTAATTGAATTGTACATGCTTTAATTTTGATCTTGTAGGACTTTGTTGGTGCAACTTTCAGCCCTAACCCAGACATAGTTACACCACCAGGAGGACATGTAGAGTAGGTCTCAGATCAAATGGTAATTTTTTTTTTTATTATATTTAAAGTGAATTTTAAATTTTAAATTGAATATATACATATTAATATGATATTTTCACATATTCTTTTTCTTTTATAGCATGAGACACATCTTGTAGTTGAGCATGTACAAACTGGTCCTGGAGAAGAGCCTAGTGGACAACCTCAAAATATGGTCTGTAATAGTGAAATACTTCAAAATATTGAATCCAAATTGGAAGTTGAATACCTATTACGCCAAAATTCTTCCTCTTGTGTTCCTCAAAACAAATAGAAAACTACCACAATTCCACTTTAAAAATTGTTTTCTTTATGCTTCCTTTGAAAAATTCAATGCATATTGCAAATTTCACTTCAAAAATGGTGTAGATGATGCTCCCTTTGATAAAATCAACAAAAAATCAAATTGACCACCTATAAATACAATAACTTATGAAAAATAATTGATTTTCAGTACTCTCGGCCGTACATATCAAGTTGCAAAGTTGCAGAGTTGACAATAATTGTCAACAATGTTTTTAAATAATATAAAACGGAATCCCGTCTATAAAACGCGATCCCGTTTCTAATAAAACAGGATCCCGATTACCAAACGGGATCCCGTTTACTAATAAATGGGATCCCGCTTCATTATCGGGATCTCGTTTACTAAAATAAGTTTGTGAGCCATTGTAAAGGTAACGGGATCCCGTCTTGTAAACAGGATCCTGTTACCTTTACAATGGTCGAAATCGAAATGGGATCCCGATTATAACACGGGATCCCGTTTATTAGTAAACGGGATCCCATGTTATAATCGGGATCCCATTTTTTGAAATTTGAATTTGGTTTTGCATCGTGGGCGGGTTTTTGCCAAGGTTTTCGGTTCGGGAAAAGCTTTGGAAGTCCGAACCTAAGCCTTCAACCTGGTTTGACCTGCAAATTGAAGGCCCTAACAATGTCAAAGCAAAATATCGACTTTGGACATATGGCTGACGACCTTTTTTCAAAATTTTTTTGACAAAATGAAAACCCATTTTAGATCAAACAATGCAGATTCTAAATATATAATTTGTTTTGCAATTGAATTATTATTTGTATTTTTCAATTAATTTATAATAAAATTGGTGCATAAACTTTAAATATCAGAGTTTTTTACTATTTGAATAACTTTTGATCAACATAACATTTTGACAAACGGATTGCACGAGAGCAAACTTCAGACAATTCTTTTCAATTTAAAAAAAAAAAATCAAAAAATGATAAGTTTAGGTCATCTTATGCATGTCGTACATGACGATTTTTCAAAACAACAAATTTGCCTAATAAAAAATTAACAAAAAAAAAAATTCAATAAAAAATTACAAAAAAATATCAAGAGCAAGGTTCAGTGAGTCATAAAACTTTTCCCAAAAGGATTTAGAAAAAATGATAATTTAAGTCAAAATATGGATGTCGTTTGCATGGTATGGTACAAAAAAATGACTTTTAAACTGGTTTTTGAAATGCCTATTGAAACTCAATTTTGTACAATCTGGGTATTGAAATAAATTATATATTTGGAAACTAGACTCCGAGCACTACATTTTATGATTAGTGACTTTTTTAAAGATTTCATCTCTAAGTGCTTCAAATTTTAAGGTCAAATGTATCAAATACTGAAAATCAGGGAAAACACTTCCACTTTTTGGCCAAAAAGTGGACTCAACTTCTTGCACACATCCCTGAATCATAAAATATTTAGTTTTATTATGGGCTAACTTGGAACCTGATATGGAGCATATAGATTTAGCACCTCCAAAATTTTAGTAATTTAAATTATTCAAAATTTAGAATGAAAAACATATTGTCATTAGTGAAATGTGAGTTAAGAACTATATTGCATTGTTAGGATAGATATATAACTTTAATAAAAAGTATTTGATTATATTTTTGCAGCAAGCAACCAAGTGTATCAATGACAACAACATAGAGGAATGGTGATAAATGACATCCTTGACTAATAGACTGTTGTAGAGGGAATAAGTCAAACACGCAATTATTAATGACTAGCTAAGTATTAGCATTATTAAATAACATTTAAACATGCTTACACATTTTGGGATGAGAACCCAATCATTATAACATTTTAATGAAAAAGTTCCACCATATTTTGTTATAAGATCTATCAAAATCTAGCTTAACCAATAAAACATTTTTTCCTAATTGTTGAACCCATTTACTAGTTTCCTAGGCCAAGATTAAGTTATCAAGAATAAATTTCCACCAAGGAACCTTATCTATTCAGGTCTAACTATCCCTTTTTCCACCAATTTAATCCTTGTAGCTAAGGATTTAGTAATAATTTGATAGGAGGTGTTAAGAAAAGGTAATATGATGCTATCTAAGAATAATTAAGTATATGTTTCAAAATAAGATCATCTTAGATAGGTTGAATATAATCCCTTTATCTATTTGTAATTTAAATAATTGAAGAATTGTTTAAAACTTCTATTAGCCCCCTTAATCCAATGTAGTCTAGCCCTTATTTTGGCTACTTGACCCTTGTATATATCGATTTTATAAAGTTGGGCTTCAATTAAAGTTATAGAAGCTTGAATGTTAATATTTTTGGTGTCAAAATTAAGTAGTTTTATATTGTGTTCTACCTTCCTTTGAAGATATTTTTCATTTCATTTTCATGACCAAACCAATATTTTACCAAGGATCACAAGAAATCAACACAATGAGATATAACATATTGCCACCATTCCATTTATGAGTCCCCTTCTTTTGGTTTGGGAATAGAATTCCAAATGCCAACCAAAGAAATAACAGAAGAATGATCTTTGAGGTCTAAAGCATTAATATTGAAAGGAAAATTAAAAAACCGAATAGTCCCTTATCTAAGAGACTCTTATTATGTGGTTCCTAATAATTCTTTAGTCTTCTTCTTTTAGGCTCATTCTTGTTGTTCCACTCTCTTCCTTGAAAATATGTTGTGGTTATTATGTTGGGGTTCTAAAAGACACACTACTTTTTTTTTTTGTCTACTGGATACACCTTTCCATTCAAAAGAGTCTACTAACACATTAACTATTTTATACATACCTTAGAAAATAAGGAAACCATGCATAAAAGGTAAGTGATAAAAGAAGATAGAAGATCTCCTATGGTATTTAAAATATAGATATCACTTTACCAAAGTCACCTCAGTTTACATTAAAAGTTTATATGAACTATTGTTATTAATAAATCTATTTTGTAATGCCAAATTTACTTGAGAATAACCCTTCACTTAGTCTGTATAACATATATTCTAAATATTTAATCTTCTTGGCATTTCCAACCCATGCATAGAGAACAAACTTCCTTCTAAATGATTTTCTTAATAGATTCATGAATGTTAAATAATCTCCACGTAGCTTATTACAAAATTATAATTATATATATATATATATATATATATATATATATATATATATATATATATATATATATATATATATATATACTCATGATTTAGGGTGATAAAAAATGATTTAAGGGGAGGTTTTTCTGTACATGGGTTCTCACCTCCCTCCTAATATAATTGTATAATTCATCTCAATATAAATATACATATTTTTAATAAAATAAAAAGTAAAAAATAAGAGTGCAATATAGTAGTAAAATAGAAATTACAAAAGGGATATATATATATATATATTAAGTGCATGAGGCAACATAAATGATTTAAGTGCATAAAGGAAGATATTTTTTCTACATAGAGGAATACAAATTCATAAAAAAAGTATAGTAAAGTAGTGGAATTTTGAATATGTAAAATATATATTCATGTTATATATGGGCAAGTGCATTGAATTGGTGGTTAAAGTATTTAAACTGGAAATTTTCACTAGCATTGCAAATTAATTTTTAACTGAAGAATTGAATTAAACTTATGCAGTTAGTATATATTTCAAGGTCTAAATTCATAGGGTGGTATAATATACCATTCCACCAACAATTAATTAGTAGTTGGCTTATATGTAAAATAATACAAAATATTTTAAAAAACATTTTTTGTTGAATAAGTGAGCATTACACCATCATCCAACATTCTTGTTGGTAGTATTAACTATGACACTAGATTTATTGAGATACATTATAATACATTGAAAAATTTCACTCTACAAAGTGTAATATTATTGTTTATGTGTACTTGGGTTTTCTAGTTAAAACTATTATTATTTGCTTAATTGATAAGTTTGAAATTATCACACCTCATAGTATAAACAAAAATTAGATATCAATGTTATTGCTATTATTTCATCATTAATGTCTTTAATACAAGTATGAGTATGAAAATATAGATATAATTAAGATTATTTTTTCTAAATTTACACCATTACCTATTTATAAATAATTGATTATTACTATTTTTATTATGTTATAGATTGATGCAATCACTCTATCTTGAAGACAAGCCTCTCTTGATAATGTTGAGAGTTAAAACAAGAACTATTATCTAACTATTAATTTTTTGTTAAGTATTTATTATTTTTTATGCATTTTTTTTTGTTATAGAGATTGGAATAGTATCTAGCTTTGTAAATTATATATACAAGTTGATTTACAATATAGTGAAGAGTGTGGGAGATTAAAATGATACAAGGTGCCAACTAATTTAGATGTTCAATGTTCACACTCTAGTTGGACAAAGAGAGGTCAAATGCTTGAGTCATAGTTTTTGCTATATAGAAGAAGATGCTTTGTATTCATAGAAGACACATTTAAAATAATGTGTACAAATTGAAGAGATAATGTTGGTCTCATGACATTGTATTACATTATGTATGCTTGTATGACCTTAATGAATACATCAACATTTTGTTATATTTGCAGTTTAAATAATTTCAATGATTTGAATAATACTCAATGTTTAGTGTAATCATGAATATTTTAAATTTTTATTTCATATATATGTACATTAATAATGTTCAAAAACAATAAAATTTTATTAATTCTTTATCAAATTTTATATCAATTATTATTTTAGCTCTAATGGAATATATGAAGACCTGATGAATGTGCTCTCTCTCTCCCTCTCTCCCTCTCTCCCTCCCCCCTATCACTATTTGTCTCTCCTCTCCTCTCTATCTCTAATTAAGTTTGTACCTTTTTTTATCTCTAATGCTCTCCCTCTTCCTATTTATCCTTCTCTAATATCTCACCAAATCATTATAGTGTGGAAGGATCAAGACCCTTCAATGATGAAATAAGGCTTCTGTTGGAAAGAGGCTTCCACCATAATTCATTGGGCTAATGTGTTTATACCTTCGATTTGGCACCATGAGGTGTAAAAAATATATGGCACTTGACACCCTTGCATTAAAAGCCATTGGGTTGCTTTGTAATAATGTATTTGTTGTTGTGAAACATAAATAATATAAAGTTAAAGGGAATTAAGATAAACTAGCACTTGCATTTAAAGGAGGTTCAAGGATTACACTAATAGAAAACTAAATGTGTGTTAATATGTTAGAGAGTATGTGCTTGTGTATGCAAATTCTAGTTGCATGTGTTTGGATTAAACAAATGATAATAAATGTGAAATAATGGAATGAAATAAACTTGGACAAATCTGGATTTTTCCTAAAAAAAATTAAGTATTCTCTGATTATGAAATATTTGCATATAGATTTAAAACATAGAGCAATGCAAATGAAAAAAGAAAGTTGTCGTCAAATTGACAAAAAAACTACAAATGAAAATAGAATTTTCCCATCCAGTTGTCAAATCAATATTTTTACTTTTAGATTTCTAAGAGGTTTTTCTAGATCAGTGTAGCTCAAAAGGATTGATTGAAATGAGACCTGTACTAGAATTCAATAGACCACCTCGTGAATCCAACATTACATCCAAAAAATATTTCAATTCATTGTTGTTGGACTGTATATCAGCCCTCTGTTCTAGTCGCTCCTCAATAAGTTTGTCAAACATGTTATCAAAACGCTGGGCCAACATATTAGTTTTTCTATTCAGTCACTGAAGATGAAGCCTCGCTTAAAAAGGAAAAAGGTCAGATAAATTCTGAATCCCCATCAATTTGAGGACTTTCCATACCATGTCCTTAAACACTGTAGCTTGTGTAGAGCCTGTCTCAAACACATTTTTTTTGCTACAAACCATCTTATCCACAAGGCCAAGAGAAATCATCAAAGCTCTTTCACCAACAATTACAATATTCCCCTGTTTAGAATCCTTCAAGATGTAATCAATAGCCGTAAATACCTCGTCTCTTCTCAAATGCTACAGAACATCCAACCTTTTGGCACTAAAAATCTCTGTGGTGCAGATCTTTCGAAGCAAGCACCGTTGAAGTCCATAAGGAATCCATACTTAGAGTTGTGCCTTGGTAGGAAAATGTCCTTGCAGCTGTATTAATTGTCCTCCTTGAGAAGTTCTGGTCATTGTTCTTTAGTACTTCTCTTGCTATGGATGAAGATGACAACCAAACTTATCTGTATGCCCAATTTGATAGTTATGAGAGACCTATATTTCTGTGCAAGGTGGAAAAGAGATTGGTGGGGCTTGTCCCCATACTGAGGGAGGTTTCCAATGAAGGGCCATCCAGAAGGACCTGGTGGCAATGGTAATGGCGAACTCCTCTTGCGCTTCTTCTTCAGAAAAATGATGAGTATCACAAGGAGAAGTCCTGCAGCTACAGAGTATGTTGATGATGCAACATTGATTGAATCCATCACAAACTAAGAAAGCATTTGCTGAATTTGTGTTCAAATGTTGAATTTATGTTCAAATAGGTATGTGAGCAAGAAAGCTTTCAATGAATGCATTGAATTTTTTCTTCAAGAAAGTATTCAATGTGCTTAAATGGATATGTGAGCAAGAAATCTTTCAATCAATGCAATGAATTTTTGTATGAAGAAAGCATTTAATGTGTTCAAATGGGTTTATAAATAAGAAAGTTTTCAATGAATGCAATGACTTTTTCATAAAGAATGCATTCAATGCATTCAAATGACCATGTGAGCAATGAAACTTTAAATGAATGCAATGAATGTTTGCATTAAGAAAGCATTCAATATGCTCAAGTGGGTATGTGAGCAAGAAAGCTTTCAAAGAAATGCAATAAAAAGGATAGCCGCCAATACAAGAGGGTATGTAATAACAAATACAAGAGGGTATCTTTGGCATAAATCATCTAATCGGTTTGTGGTTAGAGGGTATGTAATATCAACTACAATACATGTGGGATGACATTGTTGAATGCATAATAAGTAGTTTTGTTTGGGATTCCCATACCAACGAGACCTTCCTTGAATCGTGGCATCTTCCTAACCTTACTCCCTTCGAATTCCTTGTGGTGTAGTTGAGACACTCAAATTTCAACAATTCGGGTGTATGTACAAAGTGTCATAGTAGTTAGCAACGTTGAACAATGTATAAGATGGCTTGAATCTCCTTGAGCTTCTGACTAACATTCAATATTGATATTCCTAGGCTTTTTGTAAGAATGCAAGATGATGAAACCTTCATGAGCCAAGTCATATTCCACATTTATAACTGGTCCAAGCGCCGATGAATGAACTTCCTACTATTATTCAATATGTTTTTTCCTTGACTTTAAGCTTTTGGCCGAGTCATATTTGACATTTATAATTGGAAGAAGCGCCAACAAATTGACAACACAACATGTGAGAGGATAGTTGCAATCACCATCGACATACAGTCAACTTTTTTTTTTTTTTTGATGAATAGACAACTATTTATATTAATTCAAATATAAAGATACATATTCACAAAAAAAGGGTGGGTGCTAAAAAGGCACACCCCAAGAGTCAAATGGGCAGTGCTTAGAAAAAGCAACCGATTACATGGGCTGAGCCCAAAAGTCCAAAATTACAAAGTAAATAAAAAAGCCATTAACCGGCTAGAGCAGTGCCAATAGGGCCAGGAGGGTCTCTGTCATCCAAAATTTTCCCCCATACATCAACGGGGTCTGGAGTGACGTCAGGAGGACTCCAACCATCATCAACATCTTTTTTCTCTTTATCTTCTTCCTCATGTTGGGGAAAGATTGCAAGCACTAGAGGCAAAAATGTTTTACTAGTGGCTGGCGAACCAGAGCCAGAAGTAGGAGGGTCATTAGAGGGCCACCCAAAACCACCACCACCGCTCTTCGAAGCACCACCAGAAGGCCACCCCTGGTTGGCTTGTGGCGGAGGAGAACTATTTCATGGAGGAGTGCGAGAATCCCACTGAGGCGGGGGTTAGGAACAGGGACTCGCAGAGCCACTCTACTACCGGCCCCTAGAGGGCGACTGGCCGCGGGAAGAGGTGGGCGAAGCGGGGACTCGAGCAATAGTACAAGGGGCATTACCCCAGTGATCTAGGAGAACCTGAAGGTGAGCAACCTCAAGTGCAACTTTGTTAGCTTGCATTTGAACCTATAAAAGTGCATTAGAGAAAATCATAGCTTTAGCATATAAAGATACATGAATATCCATTTGAATATGTGAAAAAATGCAAGCATTTATGTCTTTCCAAATATTGAAGAGAATTTCCACCCTAAAAGTGTGCCAAAGTTGGGTGAATTTTGTAGGAAATCTAGGAGAATATCCTAGCAACACCATATGCCAGGAGAAAGGTTCTGGCCTAAAGGGCTAAAAAAAGTCATGAATCCAAGTCCAAAGCTACTGGGCTCTTGGAAAAAACCAAAAAAGATGCTTAAAATTCTCAGCTTGCCCACAAAAAGGGCAACGAGGGTCCCAGACCCCAGGTGAACCAACCAAGAACCCATAGGAAAGCCCTGGAAAAGAATACACTAGAAAAAGTGGGCAAGTTTCGGCTCAACACTTGTAGACCAAGTGGCAACACATCTTTTACACCAGACATGAGCGGGAGATTGAAGAAGCCACCTCTGGTTCAAACTTTGAATCATGGGAAAATGTGGTGAGAGCCACTTGTAACCAAGCCGAGGCTTGTAGTTTCTGAAAGGGGTGTCTAGATACCACTTCCAATCTTTCCACCAAGGTTTGGTCCTACAAATTCCAACCTTATGAAGCATTTCAATAGGAATGGCATTCACCAAACCATCATAAGTAGCACGGTCTTGGTTATGAAGCCTGTACTAGGAACTAAAAACTTCCCACGACATAGTACGCATGGTGGGTCTATGAAAGATCTGTTGCAGGGTTTGGATACCCTTTTTGTGAAATCTGAGCACCTTAAGCCTAGGCGACTTAGCCAACGGCTGACCATTGCAAGCAAAAAGAGGCGACCACCAAATATTGTGCTGGTTGAGAGAGAGCCCATCTCGAAAACCAGAGTCAGCCCAATGAAGCCAGGGTTTGACAGTTTTCTAGTCCCGCTAGATGTTTTGGCCACAAATGTCCCAAGAATCTGGACTGGTTCTTTCATAACCAGAAGGGTTCGAAGCCAATCCCCTTCCAGGTAGGTCTATGGACAGGGAAGCTAGATTGAATACTATGCTTGAGAAGAATTTTCTAGGGCTCATCCCTAGTAAGGGCACGAATAACCCATTTAACACACACAATAGTCCCTTGTCGTTGAGTAGACAACAACCTGAAACCTCCTGAGTCTCTAGGAAGGCATCAAAATTCCCAAGTCACATGATGAAACCCTCTGTGAGATTCAGAGGAGGCCTAGAGAAACTCACGAAGTAATTTCTCAAGCTTGCCATAGGCAGCTTTGGAGGGGGCCCGACAAGAAGAATAATAAACATGGGTGGCCACCAGAATTTTGGAACACACCTGGAACTTCTCTACTAAAGAGAAGGGCTTGGTAACCCAATAAGCAAACTTCTTTTCAACTCTGGTGAGCACGACTTTCCAAAACTCAGTCGGAGACGCTGGAAGGCAAAGGGAATGCCTAGAAACTCAAAAAATTCTCTAGGACCAATCCACTTCCATCCATACTATTGCAACCAAGGCAAAGAGGGCAAGATAGACTGTAGGTAACACAAAGTTTTATGCCACTGTATGGTAGAGCCGAAAGCAAGACAAAAGGTATTAAGAAACTCAAGATTCAGTTCAATGGAGTATTCTTCCTCCAGAAGGGTGAGAAAGGAGTCATCAACAAAGTGGCTATTAACAAGTTGAGCCTGAGAGTTGGGTAGAGAAACGCCCTTGACCCACTGCTGGGAAACTACGTTGGACAAGAGGTAACCAAAACCCTTGGCTGTAAGCACATACAAAGAGGGGGCAAGTGGGCACCCTTTCCGAATGGAACGAAAGAGTCCAAAGGTAGAGGATTGACAACCATTGATGGTGATACAAGTTGAGGCATCCACAAAGAGAATTCAAACAGATTGAATGAAATTGGGCCCAAAACCCAAAACTTGCAGCATAGCAAGAATAAACGGCCATTCAATGCAGTCATAAGCCTTGGCAAAGTCAATTTTAATGAACACAACTTTTTGGTTTGAATGTCTGACCCATTCCATGCCTTCCCAAACAACAATAATATTATCCAAAATAAATCTAGATTTGATGAACCTAGTTTGTTCCAAGCGCACAATCGAAGGAAGAAGATGGCAGTTTTTAAGAGCCAAAGCCTTGGCGATAATCTTGTAGGAGACATTAAGAAGTGTGATAGGTCTCCAGTTGCAAATGTCTTCTGGGTCACCCGAATTAGGTATGAATTTTATGTTACCTTTATTAATTAAGTTACCTAGAGAATTAGAATGAAAAAATTCTAAGTAAATTTGATGTAGAGCATGCCCAATATAGTCCCACATGGATTTGTAGAGTTCACAAGGGAACCCATCAATTCCCAGGGCTTTGTCATTAGCCATGGAATAGACAACCTCTTTGAGATCATCAACTAATAACAATTGATCACAAAAAAATTTCTGAGCTAAATAAAGCTTATTTGGCACAATAACAAGACAATCCTAAAGGGTTTTTTGCCTCATAGACGTGACTTCCTATGCACTAAAGACTTGCTCATAATGATGCACAAAGGCATGGAGAATATCATGCAACTCAAAAAGCACCTGAACACCATTTTTTTTTTTTTAATGCCTGGTGATGAGTGCTTGGCATGCAAAGCCAAAAAAACTCTTTGGAGGCACGATCACCAACTTTTAGCCAATGTAATTGGGCTTTGATTTGCGCTCCTCTAGCAGCATAGCTGTCAACAATCATTTCTTGTTCCTTAATTCCGCCACCATGACTTGCAATGATGGAGAAAAGGGGCTAGCTGCCAAATTCTTAGAAGCAGCACAGAGGTTAGCAGTGGTAGCCTCATAAGACCGCTGGCGAAAAATAGCTAGCTAGTGCCCATAATTGCACAAAAATATAGCCGTGCGGATGGTAGCCTCATTCCACCAAGAAATCAAGCCTATATGATGAGCTGGTTTGCACTCCAATTTATAGACTCTATGAATGTGGGCCAGGGTAGGCTTGTGGCAGAGTAAAGGCGTGTTTAAATTTTTTATCTTTTTTACATGTATGAGGCTATCGAGTCTCCCATTCAATGCAAAAAGAAATGGGGAAGTGGTCTGACAGGGTCACATCCACTAATGGCTTAACCGGGAGAGAGGAGTTGTCAAACGAGAAAAAAAATTGCCCTGAGATCATGGCACGATCAAGGCACTTAAATATTCTATCAGAACCAGCTCTGTAATTACACCAAGTGTGCCAGAGAGAATGAGAATGGCAGCGACCAATATTGGGATCAAAAAGCCCCAATTTATTGTGCATGTAAAATGATGCCTCCCTTTCCCCATCTGCCCATCTGAATGGCAAAGTGCCATCTTTGTCAGATGCCATTTCTACCATATTGAAGTCCCCACAGAGTAACCATGTAGCAACTGGTAAAGAATCAACAATCCAATGCCAGAGTAAAGAGCATTCCACAAGATCAAAGGGTGCTCCCACAATAGTGGTTTACAATTTTTGGCTAAACTAGACACTAAATTATTATTTTTAACTAAATCTTCACTTTCAGGCACCTATAGAGGCAAAACTGTGAGGAATTTGAAGATGATGCAAACTAGAGTTTTGTGAAATTTTTTCTATAGATTATAAATGTATTTTTTTCAAAAAATTTGGAATCATATTGCACTTCTTTTTCCATCTCCCTTAAAAACTAGTTTTTTTCAGAAAATAACATTTTTTAAAAGTGACGCTCACCGTATAATATATAACTTTTTTTCTATGAAGGATAAAATTCTAATTCTTTTGAATTTAGATTCAAACTCTGATATCTAGTGCTTTCACTTGGTTAGATAGTTCTTTATTGAATTTTTTTTCTTTAATCAAGTTTCGAATTCAAAACAATTATAATTCAGACATAGTGCGACTGTATAACACGTAACTTTTTTTGTACGTATCAAAATTCAATTTTTTTTCTTTGTTGGATCAAGGACTTCAATACCTTGTGCATTAATATTTTTATTTTTATTTTTTTAATAATCTGCTATTTTTCCACATGTGTAGAACATAGAACTTGATTTTCGGTGAGAAACCTACATTCATGAGAAATAAAAAATAAATATAATAATGAAATTAAATTTATTTAAAATTATACTTTTTGGGAAGCTTATAATAAGAACTACATACTTGCAAAAAATAAAATTTAAATGAATTCATTTGATCCCCCAAAAGGTAAATCAAAATTGGTTTTTTATCAGCATTTTGATAGGTGTAAAGGAGACTCTATTATAGGTATGGTTTAAAACTAGTGGGGTTCTATCCAAGGGGGTTTGATTTAAGGTAGTTTGATCAAACCATTTTCAATTGGAATTCTTTAAATAAAATTTTTTAAGGCTTAAATTATTATATTTTCTAAAAACATGTGATTTCAACAAAAATCAGTTCCTCCCAGAAATTGTAAACCAACTTTGTGGGATCACCATGTTAGAAGCATAGACATTAATAATCCCAAAGGAATGATTACCAATTTTGAGAAGGATCCAGATGAGCCGATGAGTGGGATCAGACCTGTGGTCGACCATAGAGGAGTGTCACCATGGGGCCAAAAGGGTGACAGCTTCACCACACCTAACTTCATGGGTAGTACAAAATATTTTACTGGCTAGCCAAATAGAGCGACAAGCCGCAACAAGCAAAAAACTAGAAATTTTAACTTCTTGGATACAAAGCACTTCAACACCAGAGTACTTACACAAGATATCCCTAACAAAATACTTTCTTGAGAGTTTTGTCAGACCTCAAACATTCCATGAAAGGAACTTCATGAGTGAAACTCCTCAATGTTTTCGAAACCTAATTCCTCTTCATTCAGAGAAGAGAAACGATTCTGCAAAATTTTTGGAAGAACTGATCCAATTTGGATGGATGGAGAGGACATCCTCCGCTTTTCATGAACATATTCCTCTTCTTCCATAGGAGGGGAAGGGCTGCGAAATCTCCTTTGAGCTCCCATCACAGGAGAAGAAACATTCGGCTGTGTTAACATGATAGCAGCTAGTCGAGGTGTAACCTTTGGCCTAGGCTACTGCGAAACATAATCAGCTCCAACTAGAGCTTCTTTCCCCTTCACAGAAGGGTTTGAAACATCTTTCACTGGCTCAAAGGTCATGGGACTCGACCTAGAACCAATGGAATTATTCTTTCAGTTCATAATTGTAGTCCATTTCACATCAAGTTTGGCAGCAGACGCAGCCACTGAATGAGGCTTTTCAACATCTCATAGTAGACAAGGTGTACGAGGCATTGCTAAAGGGTAGTCCTTAATCTTGTGGTCCGTTGACTGACACCTATAACACGTGTTGGGAAAATTAAAATATGTGACCTTCTGGGTGTGGCGAAGATCTCCAATTTGGATATCAATGGAGTCTTTCAAATCTTTGGAAAGGTCCACTTCCACACAAACTGTCTTCTGGGGTCAGGTATGAAATAACCTATCCGGCTCAATGCAAATAAACCTCCCTAGTGAGGAAGCTATACTATTCAAAAAAGACACACAAGGCAAGGGTAGACCAAGGAATTCAATCTAAACCAAGACTCACAACTTGGTGTCATCTGAGACAACAAAATCATGGGTCAATGCTTGGAAAACTAACAAAGAAGACTAGACATACCAGGGCCCATGGGCTAAGATAGCCTGCACATGATTGACCTCCGCAAAGCGGAACAAAAAGAAACCCTTGGTTAAATTTTGGACCATATCAAGGTGAACCCCATGAGGGGTCCAAGCCTTGTTAACCCAATCTTTAAGCACACTTTTAGGGGGAGTTCTCCCAACAAAATACCCAACAAGGGTGTATTGCTCAAGCCATTCATAGGCAGTATCAAAATTTGGGAAAGGAAAAACCACATCAGCTGGTGAATCAGAGCACTCACCTTGTGAAATATTTTCAAAAAAAATTTCCAGGGATGTTTGTTCGGAGGAGGAGCTATTGATTATCATCATCGAACTGCTAACACCAACAAGAATTGCTGGGTTAGAGCCGGTTGAAGGCATATTAAAACAAAAAACACTGCAGTAAATGTGGTCGTATACACAAGAAAAGAGGGGCTTCCTGCGCAGGATGCACAGTATGATGCAAGGGGGGCCAAGGGAGACCACAAAAAACACAAAACCCTAGCATAGCTCATACACCGTCTCTAACACACTCTCTCCATCTACAATCAACTTTTAATCTACATTATTTTCATAAAATCTATGTCACAAGGATAAGATCACGTCTACTTCTAGAATTTTGTATTCTTACTATCTTGCTTAGTATTCTCATGATGGATCATGATGTATGATATGAAATGTTGATGCAAAAATTATTACACATAGTTTTAATCTAAAAATCTCAAGAACTAATTGATCATGGAATGTGGAAACTTCATGCAACTTAATTAACTATAAAAAGTTCCATACAAAATTTCGTGATTAAAATTGTCTAATAGTAATTTGAATATTTCTTAAATATAAGAATTAAATTTACAAAAAAAAATATTTTAAAATTATTTAAAGTAACTAATATTATTAATTTAGGGGCTTGGGGCCCTAGCTCTGTTGGCTAAATCTTTCTTGTTGCAGGAGGTTGGTCACGAGGTCTAGTCTCCCCCACCCCCATGGTACCAGAGGGTGTGTTGCGCGACTATAGTTTATAGGGGGTTGTGCTACCTGATTCCTGCAGTCTAATAAAAAATAAAAAATAAAAAAATTTATTAATTTAGTTTTTGGATTTGATCATGTTAACAATTTTTTCATCAAGGTTTTGAATTATATTTCATGATCTATTATTAGGATGAGTTAATTAGAGAAGAATAATTGTTTATATGATCAAACCCAAAAACGAAGAAGTTAATTTCTCATGAAGTGTAGAAATTTCATCCATTTAAATAATTTTATGTTAAATTTAAATATCCTATAATAAATTTAAAAATATATATATAAATAATTTTTTTTTCTTTTAAATATTATAATTTTATAATATTAAAAATTTTGATTTATTTTTATACATTATTTATATAGTATTAAAAAATTAAAATAAATCAAAATAATAAATAGTTTAAAGTTTTCAATACAAATAATGTACAAGACATAGCAAATTAATATAGATATCTTAAACACATTTATCCAGAAACTTCTAAGAAATCAATTTGAAATTATTTTATTTATTTAAAAGTTATTTTATTTTAATTTGGAATTATTTTATTTACTATTAACATAAATTTTATTGTATCTACATTATTTAATTTTTTTTAATACACTTGTTTTACTTCTTAACTTCTAATTTTACATTAGAAAAGCCACCATAATTCTATTTAAAAAAAGCATTTAGGGTAAGGTCCCATGGAGGGGGTCTTCCTAAAAAATTATAGTGGGTGTTACAGACATTTTTTAGGAATATTTAAAAGCTAGCCGATTTAATTAATTTAGGTTAAAATTTTAAATTTTAAACTCCAAAATTTAAGATGATAAAAATTAATAAATAAAAATTCTCTAAGTTTTATTTTCTAAGAAGAATTTAAAATTTTGGACAATAGACAAGTGGCAAAAAAATTCCTAAGTTGTAGGGGCAATTTCTAGCCCACCCCAATTTGTAGACCTCCTACTCCATGAAAATAGAAGCCCAAAGGGGCCATACTATTATTTGCATCTAATTTCTTTTATATTTATATTTATAAAAATATTATTATTAAAAATATATATTTCTTTTAATTATAATAAAATTTTGAAAAGGGGTTTTTTAGGCCGCCACTGCATCTGCCTTCCATGGATAGGGTTTCATGTGAATAGTTCATGGGGTACAATTTTTCCAGACACGATCAATGGTGGCAGGGTTTGCATCCATGCACAACAAATGGGTGGGATCCTCGACACGGTTTGGGTTGTACCCCTGCTTTGCCTTTATCATTTGTGGAGGGGTGTTTCAGGTGTGTAGAAACATTTCTTGGCCCCCTTAGTTCTTCCCGCCCCCTTGTAACAACTACCCCAATGAAAAGGATAATTTCTGCACAATTTTTTTTCTTCATCATCATGCAAAATGGATTGCATAGAAGGTTAGATCATATAAATATTAATGGAGATTAGCTTAAGCAGTATAAAATCATGTCAATTACATAATTTCCATTAGCACAACTTGTTGCCTTAATAAAAGAATGCTACTAACTAGATTGCACATACCTTCATGATGGTGAATTGTTTTATCTCCAAGACCCTGCTCATTCTAGTCATGGTGGGGTGCAAATTGATCCCAACCAAGTGGGTTCAACCCAATCCACCCCTCCAAGTGGATTATGTGGCCCGTGACGAGAGAGAGAGAGAGTTGTCATTCTAGCCCGTAAGCTATGAGAAAAATGTCTTCCTAGTGACCCTCTTCCCAAGATGCACCTAGCTAAGGTAAGCTTATAATTCATTTTTCAACAACTATAATGATTCTTATGGAGTTAGTTTTATCTACTTGAGCTTGCTAGGAATCCACCTTCTAACTGTCTATCTGATTCGCTAAGCAACCAAGGGTAACCATCACAGATGTGGACTGCTCCTAGACTAATGATCATCTCGAGCTGAATATTGCCTCTAGACTCTTGTCCATCTCGAGCTTAGTGTTGCCCCTAGACTAATGTCCATCTCAATTTTAGTACCGCACCCAAACCCCATCCATCTCGAGCTTAGCACAACCTCTAGACTATTGTCCTTCTCAAGCATATATTGCCCCTAGTCTTTTGTCCATCTCGAGCCTAGTACTACTCCTAGACTACCATCCATCTCGAGCAAGTACTATTCCTTAGCTCAGGCTTAATGATGGACTTGAAGTAGGTTCCCAACTCAAGCTCAAAAGATTCTTGTCTTAGTTGTAGCCATGTATGACATTACTAGTTATTTTTCTAAGAGCAATACATACTCTTAGATGCCTTACAATAGAGGGTAAGGTAACTATTCCTCCCATTGTATAGTATACCCTGATTCTTACTATCCTTAAGGAGTAAATGAAGATGTAAACTTGTAAGGGTTGTATTCTCATAAGCCATTGGAGTATTCATTTAATTGAAAGGAATTCCTTGCAAATTGGCTGTTCATAACAACTATGAACACTCAAATGAATGACTATCCTATCGACCAACTAAGGCATGGTTTTGAGAAGATTCTACCTAGAGCCAAAATCTATCATATTTTTTGTTTATTTGAATAGATTTGACCAGCACCATTGCTTAAGGAAAAATTAGATCACTAGTCACTAGAAGAATGAGTTACCTTATTCCTTGTATCTAATTTGACCAGTATTGTTGATAAGCAAAACAATCCCTTAGAGTCTATAGGAAATAGTGTTCAAGAGTGATTTATTGAGTTGTTCAATGAGGTTAAGAACTAAATATTGTTCCAATGTAATCGACATGTTCCTATGAGTCTAAACCACCCAGCAGACTTAACTTAATTGGCATCTATTAAATCCTACTAGAATGAGCTACCACAATCGATCCCAGTTTATTTTCAACACACCAACACCTATGGTTATCAGGTGAGCAACTATTTACACTTATGGGACAACAATCTAAGAATGCATAAATAATTGTTTCCCTTCCCCAAATCTACTTAAGAGAAAGATATTAATTACTCTTCATTATATTTATAAACATGACATATATATAGACACTTGTAAAAGGAATATCTTTACCATTATGCAATCTTCACTAGCATGTTATTTTGTTTCATGTTTTCAAATCATATTAATTATAAACTCTACACTCCCATCCTTTGTCAACTCATTTGTTGTCCTACTAGTTTTATCAGCTCCAACACAAATCAAGAAGTTAAACACACCTCAATTTAAAAAAAAATTAAAAAAACCTCTATCCACAAGATTATATTATAAAATTAAATTTATCATTTCCATGATATACCTAAATTCTATATTAGTTATAAGGCATCCTTGTAAATGTATAGAAATGTAAAACTATGGCTTAATCATTTAGTCCATATTTCCCTTTTTCAGCAACCAAAAGACTCAAAAAGAATCTTATTGAACTATTGTACTAGTGCTACCTTAAGCATTGTGTAGAGTTAAGTTTCTTGCAGTTGTAAGAATTTTACTTCTATTTTATTTTAAATCTTGAAAATGGGTGAAAGAAACTACATGCCAGGTATGGGTATGAGAAATAAGAGAGTAGAAGAATCAATGTTAATTTTTAGGGACTTTACAAGATGCCAAGCTAAGGAAAGGAGCATCAACATTAGATTTTTCAAAAAGAAAACCCATATTAGAGAAAAAGTCTATAGCACCCCATTTTCACATATCATAATGCTTTATGTTTCAACTATTATTGTGCAACCTAGCAATGTTATGCTTTAGATTTTCCCCCCACTCTTGTAATTTATCTGCTATTGTAAACCAAGAAATGCCATTGCCCAATAATTGCTCAAATAAAACTCTAAAAGAGGTAAGACGACAAAGACCATTTCCAGAAGTTTAATAGAAATTAAGATTCTAAAGGCCAAGATAGTTTTACATTAAAGTTACAGTATCAAAGAAGATTAATTTCAAAAGAAAAGAAAGGAAGATAAAACCTGAGATGTGATGACTTGAAGAAGCAAAGAAGAATTCCCTAGCCACCCAGCTCTGGTCTCCTCTTCAAATCCATTCCAGACCCTTGAAACAACCATTCCCTTGTTCTTTCTTTTTTCTTCTCACCGATTCTCCAAAATGAGACCTCTGCAAGTCGATTTAAGGAGAGAGGGATGAGTTTCTCCATGGCATACTGGTCAAAGTTCTTTCCTACCATTGGCGGCTATTGCAGGGGTTGCTAGGCCACTTAATGCTTCTACTATCCTCCTCCTCACCAAGCTTCTTCCTCCTCAGTCAAGATTTATGCCTCTGGTGCTGTCTTAGCCACCTTCTTCTCCCATGAAAGCTTCTCCTTCATTTTCCTGTGTCCTCTTTTCCTTTCCATATTTGCTCGATGATAGACTTTATTTCTTTCTTCATTTTATTTAATTTGATGGGAATCTTAGTTTATACACCGCTTGTAAATGTCAATTTAGTGAATGACATTTCAAATTATGGTTTATTTTATTTTATTTTATTTTTTCTTCTTTTCAACACCCATCTATTTTCTTTTAGGTAATATTCATGGTGAGTGTTTATTTATTCATTGTATTTAAAGTGTTGTTATTTCAATAATGTAGCTATCAATTATATAATTTATAATTTTATTATTTGCTTAGATATGTTAATTTATTTATTCATCTTTAGATATTTATTTATTTTAATTTACCCCCTTCTCTCATAGACCTTAATTAAATCTACCAAATTGAGCATTGTGAAATAATCAAGATATTTAAGTGGACCTAATGGCTCAACCTAGCTAGGTCAAGTAACTCTAGCAAAATATATATATCAAAATCTTATGTTGAATGAACCTGAGGCTATCAGAATCTATAGATAAGGTCAACACTAGAATGGCATACAAATTGTCTATCTCTTAATCAACGAAACCACATAATCTGCCTCACTTTGTACCTTTGGTACCTGCATCCAATGACAAGCCTCACACAAATACAACATCCAAATCATTAGTCCGTGAATCCAACATTTAATGCATTAAATTAAAATAGCATAATAAGATTGATAAGCACACTTAATAATGATAACATCAAGGTTCATAATTTTAACTCGCACTCATGCACACACACACACACACACACTTATATATGTTCACATATTAAAGTTCAAAGTTTCACCCCTAGTCCAAATTACATCGGGGCTAGGGGTCATGCAAAATGATTAACAAAGTATCAAGGGGTTATGACATACTTCCCCCTTTAGGATTAAGCCAACTCAATTTAATTTAACAAGTATGGATATTCTAGTTTCATTACATTTTCATCTTCCCAAGTAGCTCCCTGTTCCCCATATTGGTCCCATAGGAACTTAACTTGTTGGATAGTTCTGTTGCGCAATTGTAGATTATGCCTGTCTATGATTGTGAGCAGTTTGAGGTGGATATCTCCAACGTCTTCTACTTGTAGTGCCTACCAATCATTTACATGTGAGGGGTCAACAACATATTTATTAAGTAAGGATACATGGAATACATTGTGTATGCGAGAGAGAGATGGAAGAAAAGCTAGTTGGTAAGCTACACGACTGATTTTGTCAAGTATCTCGAAAGGCCCTATGAATCGTGGAGCTAGTTTAGCGGGCTTGCCAAACTTTATTCAGCTTTTGTGCAGTTTGAAACATAGGAACACCTTGTCCCTTACTAAAAATTCCCTTGGTGTCTACTTGGTAGCTGCATAACTTTTCTACCAATCTAAAGCCTCCTTCAAT